>PVJD01008553.1:0-71504 GCA_004026545.1 Mormoops blainvillei
CTCCTGCTCTCCCTCCTCCTTCCCACATTCTACAAAAGCTAAAGCCCTGGTAGTGGGAGGTGGAATCTCTCTCTTACAAGACTTACGGTGACAGGGAGTCTGTTAGTCCCCAATCTCTTGATTATCACATCACTCCTGATCTAACTCTTCAGATTCTGCATGAACAGCGAAGGGTCTGGAGACCACCTGAGCAGAAACAACCCGTACCCCTAGAATCACCATGAAAATTTTGAGCAGATGCTGCTGGACTCTGAGTTGGCAGCATCATTTCCCCAGATGTGCTCATTTCTTTGTCTCAAAAGGCGGCGGTCCCTGACCGGTGTGCATATCCCCACTGTCATCCACTCGCTGAGACTCTAACTCATGGCCTATGGAAACTCATTAAAACACTCCTCAACCATGTAGGCACTGAGGGAAGATCAAGTGGTAGATTCCACTCATTCACTTCTAGCATCAGAGCCAGTCCATACTTCTCTCAAACCCTTTCGCTGGGTTCTATTATAGTCGATGCCAACGTGGCTGTGATACTGTATCTGACTGGGAAGAAAATGCTTAATACCCTAAAACTTCATGAACAGGACTCAACAGAATAGATTTGTGTAGACAGACACTAAAACAAAAATCCCGGCTAAGGGGGTATTAAAGTTGCCTGTGAGGAAAAAAAGAGCGCTCGTTTGGATAAGTGTTCTGCCAGCAAGAACAGAAAAGTCCAAAGCAGGGCTTATTGACTGCAAGGCAGATGCGAGATTCTAGAAATACGGCAGTTAAAGTTGGACCCTGACTTTGCAGACCTTATATCTAATGGCAGGAACAGATTTTAAATAAAAATTTACTGTAAAATATAATAGTTATAATAAAACCGAAAGTATAGGGCTGATAAAAATATATCATAGGAAACATTGGATAGGTTAGGAACTTTGAATGAAAACAGTGATGATGATGATGATGATGATGATGATGATGATGATAGGTTACATTAAATGATACCAGGGTTTGTTTCAATTCACATTTATTAATTTAGTGGGTATATATAATGGGTATATAAATCACCTGGAAATCTTATTAAAATGGAGATTCTGATACAGTGGAATATGTAGGTGGTTCTATCATTCTGTATTTCTAGGCTGCCAGACCAAAAGATTGGTGCTGGCCTGGGATAGCATATTGAGAGGAAATAGAGAAGCCCATTTAACATACATTATAATTCACTGATATTGGTTTTATTATCATCTCCATTTGAAAGACAGAGGGACGGACCAAAGTGGTGCCACTGGGCACACAGCTGGTAAATGAGAGTGCAGGCTTTGAAGCCGGCCAGTGTCGCCCAGGTGTCCACCATTGCAATGTTCTGACTGAGTGTCATCTTCAGTTTGGATGTAAAGGATGAGAAACAGCTAAGTGTGTGGGGGCGGGTCTGTGTGGGAACATGGGATGAGGGGAGTGTCACGAGGGGAGTGTCCCCAGGGGAGGAAGGAGTGTGTGTGGAGGTTTACTGGGAGAGAGATAAACAATTTCAAGAAACTAAAACATATTCGAAAGTGTTTTGGAAGCGGAATCAATAGGATATGAGATATGAGAGTATGTTTGGAGGGAGGAAAAGCAGGTGCAAAAAAGACTCTTAAGATTTGCAGCTTGTGTGACAGGATGGGAATGAAGATGGAAAACAGTAGAGAAGGCTGAAGTTTGGAGCTGGGTAGAGGGAAGATGAGGACAGGAGTACGGTTCTAGATCAAAGGAACGGATACATGAGTTAACCACCCTTGGTGCAGTTGTGACTGCTTTCCAGGTGCTTGGAAGAGGCCACCGCGCTGTATACTGAGCGCCATTTGGGACTTCTTGGGGATGCAGTCAGGTTTTCTCAAGCCAATAGTGAGAGGCTAAAGCACACAGCTGGGGAGAATATGTCGCCCCCGTGCTCTGACACAGACCTACTGGGCTGTCACTTGTTTAGCTTCACCGATATCAAAAACACTTAGAAAGAAAAAAGAGACTGAAGTAAAAAGCTGAAGACTCTGAAGGGGGAAACTTTTTATTTCCACGAAGGAAATGAGCCCAGTGTTTCTTTCACGTTCTGTTCCCTGGCTGTACTCTACAGCGCTGTTACTGCTATAGAATTAACTCACTGTTAAGTATAGCCTTACGGCCTGCCTCAAAGAGGCAAGCCATGAAGCCCACGTTAATTCAAGACACCTTTCCCCATCTCCACCCAAACACTCACCCATAGGGTTTCTGCTCACTTTATTATTTTTCTCTTTTCTCCTTTGCAGAAACTCAGCGATAAATTGCCCGAGCAATTGTTCTTTCCTGCAACCGCAAGTACATGAAACTATTTGCCTCCTTAGAAACAGATTTCTTTTGTTTCATATAAAATCCTCACATTTGTTTCATGCTTTAAAATCAGAGAAATGATAATTCTGTATGATTTATTCAAGTCAAAGAACATATAAACTATGCAGGATCAAAGCACCAACTGAACAGAAAGGTGATTATGAATATGTTAGTCCAACTCATTAAAGCCAGGACTAAGAAGGACATCTAGAATCTGCTGGCCACCTACTTCCAATTACTAAAGAAAAATAATGTTTTAGGCAAACACCCAACCTAGTATATCACAAGTAACTGACACACCTCTTCCCCATACTTCCTCCCACCCCAAGCACCACTTGAGTGTAGAGAATAATTGTGGAAGTTATACAGACACAGCTTATGCACTTGAAACTAATGTGTGCCTGGAATTTGTCAAAACTTTGAACTTAGTACTTGCTGCAGATCCAGGCTTTGTGAAGACATGTTATTCATTCAAAAAACCTGAGCCTTGTTCTGTAGTAACCGTAGTTTGGTTAACGTATACGGCGATGCAGTGATGATTAAAATGTAAACATCCCATGTATAAACATGCTTCAGATAAACAGGAAAAGGCTGGCCATTGCTGACAATAAAAGCAATACATCTGTAAATTTACTACATGATTTGTCCTAGTTACAACACAGTACAAACAATGACAAGCAAGGCTGCTTTTCAGAAGCAAATTTATTACTTTTGGTTGCTCTTCTATTGCTTTCAATAGGGAATGCCAAAATAACTGTGATTTAAAAACGCTATCAGCTGATTTGAATGCTCAATAGATTCAACACATTATCATAAAACTTGCCTCTAAGTCTTGAACTTAGAAGAAAACACTCTATGGAGTTAAATTCTCTGCTTTGGCTGCATGTTTCTGCCAAAGTATCTACTGCAGACCTTTGGAAACCAGTTTGGGGTTTCTTATCTGCATATTCATAGAGTGTCAAACAGCTCAGAAAGAATTTTCACCTAGTTATCCCACTTTAAATATTAGGGCTTGCTAATGTTCAATTTATGCAAATCTTGAGTAGAGCTCATATCATTCCTCTGACATTGTGGTCATAATTGCCTTGCAACACAGCCAGAGGCTGGGCAACGGCTGGACCCCGGTCCTTCGGGCTATAGCTCAGGATCCTCCCAGCCATTTAGACGTTGGGGATCAGACCTTCCTGTAAGGGAGACAGGTCAGGCCTTAACCACAGCCCCGTTTCACTGAGGAATCAAGAAACATGGGAAGCAGCCGAGACTATTAAGGCAGGCTGTACAGCTCAGTTCCAGCCCTTACATGTGTTCTTCCCACAGAACTTCTACAGTGCCGAAGCCATCTTGGACACACATTTTTTTTCCCTAACTGTGGAAAACTGGTGTGTGTGTTTGCCTGTATGTGTGCGTGTGTATAGGAACTTCTCGATTATCATTAAATTGCCATTCTCTGTTTTTAGAGCCATCTCTGCCTTTTTAAAAAAAGATTTGATTTATTTATTATTTATTTAGAGAGAGGGGAAGGGAGGGAGAAAGAAAAAGAGAGAAACACCAATGTGCAAGAGAAACATCTATCGGTTGCCTCTTGGCACACCCCGAACCAGGGACCGAACTCACAACCTAGGCATGTGCCCTGACCAGGAAAGGAAACAGCGACCTTTCGGTTTGTGAGATGATGCCCAACCCACTGAGTGGCACCAGTCAGGGCCATCCTCTGACTTTCCAATTTGAATTTATTGCTTATTTTATAACTTGTACTGTGGTGGGAGCTGCAGTATTTATTACATTTCTGTTTGGAAAGCAAAATCATTATCTCTGGTTACTTCCAGTTTGCCAAGGATTTCCAGGGTCATAGAATAATAATCTGGGCTTTGGAAATGATAGGCTAATTTGGATCACAATTAGGGCTAATGGCTAAAATATTGATTACTCATATAAATCAGCATTTTAAGCTCTCCAGGTAAAAGGTAGTTTGGTTTCTGTGTGTGTTTACCTGCCGGGGTTATTGGTTTTTCAATACGAATGCTCTCTGACCCATCTTAAACTTCACATGTCACATCAAGACTCCTGAAATCTTTCCTCACTCCTGGTGTCCACATTGTCCAAAGAGAATAACATGCATTAGTTAAGTGTGGATTTGGTGATGCTAGGGAACATCACTTCCCTAGCAAGTATTCTTTTAATATCTTTATTAACATGATTATAATTTTCCAGAGTGCAAAACTGACTCTTCAGCAATAGCAGCAACATCAGAAGTGATCAGGGGGAAAAAAGGCATGTATTTGTTCAGGATTTTGAAGTGGACTTTTATTCATAAGCAAAGGATTGGGCAAGAGGATCTTTGATGACCCTACAAATTTTTAGATTTTACTGGAATTACAACCAGCTGAAGGATTGTGGGTGAAAGAAATTTAAGAGACATATGAAATATTTATATGAATTTTTTTTCATTCTGTGATTCCAAAACAATAAGCCCTTTTTCTGACTTATGAATGGGCTAAATTACCACATAAGGGCAAAATTTATATGGTAAAAATGCTCTTATTAACACAAACAAAATTTATTTCAATTAAAATTTCTTCTTAGATCAACTTGGCATTACTAAGAAGAATTAATGGGTTACTGACCATAGAGCCTTCCACAGAGGAAAGGTTTTGGTAACTAAACTAGTTTCATTTACCCACACTGTGGGCAGAAGACAGTATAGACAGTCATAGCATTCAAAGAATGGTTGAACTAAAAGATGAAAGCATAAAGGTGAAAAAATAGTGCCGTATGTGAAGTACCATTTAACAATGATAGGTGATAGAGAAGATAAATCCCAAGTCAGAAGTAAGGAAGAAAAGAAAAACAATAGAAAATGTGTTACAGGATGAGATAGTCAAAGTGGTTCAATATTAGCATCATAAAAAGTATGTTGGAGAGTTACCTAATGTGGCGTTAAATTTGCAGTGGATAAGAAAGCTCCAAAACACAGTACCCTCAACACTGAGGTCTAAACACAGTTATTTTTCCAGGGATCCAAACTGCCACCATTTGACTTAATTTCTATGAAAATCTCAATACATTAAATAGTTCCCACAGAAAAAGTTCCAATGAGTAAATTGCTACATCAAAGATTATTTGTCATCTGTCAATACCCAGGTTTGTCACATCAAAATGACATGACTTCCCTTTTTGACAAAAATATGTTGTTACATGACTTGATTGGACCTGGCAGCTAACTAAAAGAAACGATTATACACTGATTTGCTGGTTGCCATAAACTTACTTTCTTTGCTACTGTAACGGACATACAACGGGAGTGGAGCCTGAGGGTGGTAAGCAGATGAGCGTTGTAAAAATATTAACTCACCCTTTGGATAATTACAAAGTCTAACAGTCTAGGGGCTGTAGTGAGATGTCACCCAGGAACTTGAATATCAAGAAAATAGTGTTTCTCTTAGATATTTGGATTATGTGGCTACTTATAATGGGTCAGGGCAGAGATAATCACGGTCACCTTGAAGCATTTACTTAGCTGTTACTCAGTTGCCTGATTGAATGTGATACCCTCAAAAGAGGTAACAAGATGGAAAATCATATTCACCAGATTGCCTCCTTAAGAATTCTATAGTAGAATTTCTGAGAAAATCAGGCCGAAAGTGAGCAATAATGCACTCCCAAGGCACTCCGTGATCTCGGCTTATTGCAGATTGAGGTAGACTGAGGCCTGGAGAGCTGCTGGTGTCTCCAGCCAGCTAACAGCCAGTTGGCACAGCTGGAGAGAAAGACTATAAATATAGGCAGCCACTCTCGGGGCGGGGGGCACTGCAGGGTGCTAGGGGAGGAAGAAAGCCAAGTCCCAGATAGGCGGGGTGTCTTGGGGTCCTTCACAGAGAGAACTGAAAGTGATTAGATAATGGGAGGTTTGAGGTACCTGCAGTTTGTGACAGAATTGAAGAGGAGAAGAAAAGGAATTCTTTTTGTGGATTTCTGCTGTATGTTAAGAATTAGATCTTCATTAATGTTCATTGCAAACTACAAGACTAGAATTGCTTTTTTAATTACTCCTGCTAGACTGTGGCTTCTTTACAGTGTCGTCATGTAAGAAATGGGCCATATGGGATCCCTGTTATTGTTGTGCTACATTAAGAAAAAATGAGTTCAACCATAAAACCATGGATAAGGGAGAAGTACTAGGCAAGTATTGGCAGTGCACATTAGAGCACCATCTCGTACAGGCTTAAGGATTCAGCATACCTGGTTTATGGATATCAAATATCTTAGCTTGATATCAGTAAAACTTTAAGTGAATTCACTTTATTGCAAAACAATCTTCTCATTATACTCCAGTGTCTTATGTTGCAAATACACAAAAATAAGGCATTGGATGAAGACCTCAAGTTTTCAGTCCTTTAACCATTTTTGCTCCTCATTTCACATTAATAGATGAATTTCCTGATATTATATATTAGCATGTGTGACTGTGGTTAATATAACTTTAGCTCTGGCTAAACAATGCAGGTCCTGAGGTTTCTGAGCTTATAAGAATAAGAAATTTGTACTTGACCTTGGATAATTTTAAATTGGCCTAATGAGGGCTCTTAAGATGCTGCCAGTCTTTCCAACATCATTGTGACATATTTGCCTTGTCTATTCCAACTACCCTAAAAGCCAAGTCAGCCATGTCTGGTAAAGGGAAGAAAATACACATACACCCACATACAGAAGGGTGGGGAGAAGGGGAGAGAGAGAGAGAATGAATGAGAATTTACAAAATAAGAAAAAGGGGAGTGGAGGGGACAACAGAAGACATGCGGCCCACATCATCAGAAGGCACATTCTCATCGTCAGATCTGTCTTAACAAAGTGAGTTCCCCTCCTTGGCATTATTCGTACAAAACTGGATGGCCCCTGGCAGTAATGCTACTTTACTTCTGTGAAATTTATTTTTACCATTGTTTTCTGAGATGAATATGAAAACAATGTACGTACATTCTGTTGCACAACGACTGTCATGTAAGCAGTCACTAAGCACTCGAGTTGTTACCATTCTATTGTTTTGACATTACGTGAAACAATCAGATATAAGATTTATGACTATAATAGGTAATGGGAAGGTCCTTTCCATCTATAGTATTGTGTGATTTTATATGAACAAGATTTCGATAATACTCATATAGCTAATTTATGGACTTCAATAAATAATAAACAATCTGTGCCTCATTTTTGCTACAACCACCACCCAGGTTCTTACCTGGCTTACAGATTCCTACAAAGTCCATAAAATGAACTCTCTGACTTCATCTTCAGCCCCGGTGCCACTAACGGCTCTCCTCAGACATGTTCGTTTCCTTGTCACATGCTTCTGCTGCAGGGCTGTCTAGTTACTCTACTCGCTCTCACAAAGTTACTTCCCTCCGGCTGTCTGCACGGCCCATTCTTTCCTCTCTCCCAGTTTTGGTTCATATGTTATCTTATCAGGGAGGCCTTCCTGACATCCTTATATTATAAAATCACTCTTTCATTAATATCTTTCTCTTCACCCTTCTTTATTTTGCTTCATAACCCTTTTCAAATTTTAACATAGTATATTGTGTTATGTGAGATATGTCTATATCTCTTCCCCCTATTGGGGTGTAAGTTTCATGGGTGCAGGAAATTTGCTTTCGTAACTATTATATTCTGGTCACCTAGAAAAATGTCTATCACATAGTAGGCACTCAAGAAATATTGTTAATCTTGTGTTCACCTTGCCTGGAATTCCTTTCCCCACACCTTACAAAGTGCAGTGCTGACAAGTAAGAGCTGATCAATAAGTAAATGGATAAATGAGTGAACCAATCATCAAAGATAATGTTTCTTTCCTCACTTAGAAAGTTGCTAGGCAGAAATATATTCTTCAGGAAGAGGTAGAATCTGGAAAATAGAAAGTTCCTGGGACAGGGATTTGACCATAGGAATAATGCAAAAATCCAATTGTCAGAGTTAGAGCTCAAGGTCGGAGTTCGCCAAGCAACAAATTCACTGAAGCCATTGATGTGTTAGCGTAGGATTTCTTACACTCCTGTGAAGGTCAGATTGGCTCCCGAGTCTTAAGGAAACAAAATCTGGAGTCAAGCTGCATGGACTCAAATCCTATCTTAAACATTAATCATGATCTTGTGACATTTCTTAGTTACTTGATCTTCCTGTGTTTTGGTTTCCTCACTTGTGCAATAGATAATAGCACTGATCTTTTATGATCCTTGTGATGATTAAATGAATTCTTCTGTGTGAAGAGCTTCACATCCATTAAATAATCACGGTTTTGATGATGATAAAATGCATCCAAATCTGAGAGCTTCCATTTTAAAAATTTAATGAATTGGGGTAAATTGGAGCAATAGAGTTCTTTTATGAATTTTCTGGAAAATTGTGTTCATCTTCCACTTTCTTTTGACTATGGACACCAGGTCACAGTGTTTTGAGGTGAGTTCCCAAAGTACCTATTGACCCATATCAGAGAAGCGACTTCAGGGTGAAGTGAAATCCTGGGTCCTGAGGCTGCCAGGCAACTTGTCATGTATGTAGCACGGCAGTTAGCTTCCTATAAACATTAGCACAAGTAACCCAGATGTGCTCAACTCTGCAGGTGTGTACAGGCCGGGCTTCTGAGTGATTTCTTGACATTAGAGCAAATTCTAATATGAATCCTTGGAACACACAACCTATGAGTCTTCTTATAGATTTAATCTCATTCCACTTAAAAACAGCAATGGGTTAGGTGAATTAAACAAAACTCTTTAAAATGAGAAAATAACAATTACTACTAAGAAATCATCGGTCCTTTTCCATGCTGCTTCTGACTACTATATCCCAGCTCTTTCTCTTTATTCCACTTTCCAAAGTTGATCAATCACTCAATCAACCAGCAAATCTCATTGTTTTATTATGACAGGAACACTTTTATTAGGTGTTTATTGGTAAAAAGTGAGTATGCAGTATGGTGCCTAGATTTTACCATTTTTTGAATAAGTCACATGGGGATTTTGGAAATTTTTTTTACTCTTCTGATGATAAGATATCAGTCGTTTGTAGGGATTTGGGGGAATAAAAGGATGAGCAGGTGAAACAGATTTTTAGTGCAGTGAAACTTTCTGTATGATACTGTGATGGCAGAAACCTGTCGCTACACATTTGTCAAAATCCACAGAATGTACAACACCAAGGGTGAGCCCTAATTTAAATTACAGACTTTCTATGAGGAAACATGTCAGTGTAGGTTCACTGATTTTAACAACTCTACCACTCTGGTTTGGCACATTAGCGGTGGGGAAGACTGTGGGGTAAGGGGCAGTAGGTATATGGAGGGGGGGGGTGTCTTTGTGCTTTCCGCTCAATTTTGCTGTGATCTTAAAATACTCTAAAAAATAAAGTTTTATTTTTTAAAACATAAACATTGATGTTAGTATCTATAGCTATGAAGATGTTAATGTCTAAGGCTATGAAGAAAAATAAAGCAGGATAAGAAGCACTGAGAGCAAGGTTACTCCTTCAGAGGAAGTGGTCAGGGAAGGTACCTGTGAAGAGCTGCCATGTGAGCAGAAACTTGAAGGCAGTGAGTGTGCGAGCCGTGTGAATATCAGAGCGAAGAATGTTCTAGGCAGAGGGAACAGCAAGTGCGATCGCCAAAGGTAAATAGCAAAGAAAATATTAGTACATATCTATTAGAGACCATTAACAATGCAGTAGATGTAGTGGCAACAGGTAAGAAAATAAGTGAGAAAAATATCGTCTCAACTCTCAGAAAACTTTTGAAATCTAATCAATATTTTATTTATTTACTATTGCCTGGGGGTAGCTTTTGGAGTCAGTATATAACTTTAAGTTATACTTGACATATTTAGTCAATTAATATTTATGTACCCACTCCCATGTACCATTCACTGCTGTCCCTGCTTAAACATTTACCATCACTTGTGTAAACCGTTACAGTGGCTTTCTTCAGGGTCTAATGGACTTTAGTGTCACATGTACTGATACAATGTCTCTTGATCAGCAACAACATTCCCTGGCTGAAAGGTCTATCCCATTTTGCTAATCTTAACCCTAAAAATAACTGTTATCCGCAAAACGAGTCAAATTTCTGAATGTATAGTACATACATTCTATAAAATATGTATGTACTCAAATTATCCTAAATTTGAAAATAAAGCAAAACATTGACTATGTGAAAGTTTGATATCATGATAGGACATTGTCCAAAATTCACCTAAGTCCCAACTCTCTTGGGGATTATATGTTTGACATACTGTTTACTATCAATAATGGTCCAAATATTTTATAACTCCAAAAAGCTAGAGGGTAACTTTTAGAAGAATGATAAAACAAGGTGACTTAGTTTTTTGTAACTACGAAAGGTGGCTTAAAGTCTGATTTGATTCAATAAAAGATAATGAACCACTTTATTTTAGATCCAATATAAGATTAACATTATTTATTTCATTGATTATATATAACCCCATTTCTCTTACATATTTTAATCAGATTTTTCAAATCATTGGTTTCATCATTAATTAATTAAATAAAAATATGACAAATGATTGCTGTTTAATTACATAAATTATGTTTTTTACATTTTGAAAAGTATGCTTTGACACATGATTATTTTATGATATCAGATTCAGCTAGCTAAGACTAGAATGAAATTTACTTTTCTTATATAAATTCTAAATATTACTTATGTGTGAAACTCCTCCACATATGTATTCAAACACACCTACAATCATGCTTGCAAAATATCCTTTTGGGAGTTATAAATGCTTTGGAAATCAATTTTGCTTTATTTGATTTAGGATTTTCAAGCCAAGCAAATATGAATTTTAAATAGAATTTTTTCAAGATAGAAAAGGTTGACTTACAACATTTATGTACAGGTAATATTTCTCTATAATATTTTGACTGCTTTGTATGAAAGCTCAGACAAAAGAATGAGCAACGGATACCTTTAGCTATCACAGAACTAGGGGATAAAGTTGTGCTTGTTGTTGGTTTTTTTTAAATTACTGACACTCAAAGCATAGTCTGAATCATTAGGAAGCTGGTAGCAAATTTGTGTGCCTTTGAAGTGAGCAAAGTTATGGTCAAAGCCATTTGTAGAAATGGTTTCAGACAGACCAGAAGTAAGAAAACCTGTGAGTTTATAGAAAACACTATATAATTCCTTGAAAGCAGAGACCTTTATTAATATGTACTATAGAGTGATTCTGTTCACATTTTCAGTGAGTAAATCCTTAAAGTTATTGATGGTGAATTGGAATCAACATAAGTTAGAGATTAGTCAGTAGGAATCAAACAATAATAAATCAAGTGGGCACCATAAATTATGTAAATAGCAAAACTGTACTAATAAACTAGGTTTAGAACAACATAGTTGTATGTATAAACATTGGAGCTAGGCTGCCTGGGTTCATGTTCCAGATTAGTCTAGTATTACCTGTGAGACCTTCAATAAATTACTCCAACTCCCTGTGCCTCTTTTCCCTCAACTATAAAATGAAGTTATTTACTATACCAATTGTGTAGAGCTGTTGTAAATGTTAAATTAGTTAATAGAGGACTTAAAAGAAATCCTAGCACAAAATATGCGCCATGATAGTCTTAGCTACCATTAGCATTACTAGTAGAAAGGGAGACAAAAGAGGAGGTAAGGTAACTCCAGGGACCTGAGGTGTCAGATGATGTTGTTGCCTCTAGTAATTAGGAAGTTTTAAGAAAAATGGAGCTTTTGTAATTACAAAGCTTTCCTGGTTCAGTGGCAACAGGATTATCCTAAGGAGTCCTCCACTGGATTTTTGTCTCATAAATGTTTTTCACACATTTAATCAGAATTTACAGACTCACTGCCAAGTCAGGATAAAAAGAATACAGTCTTTGATTTTTTATTAAAATAACTAGAAGATCATTTAAGGATACAGACACTTGGATAATCTCCAAAATTCTCTAGGTCAGATATCATAGGAATATTGTCTTCAGATTATTCTGATACAAGTAAAACTTTCATTGAGAACTACTAATCTATTTCAGTTACTTTCTTTTACACTTTGGAGAGCCGAGGTCTAGAGACATGAAATGGCTTAGGCAAGTTCACATTCTCAATGCCATCTTTGGGTTCTGGACCTTTGCCTCTTGTATCCAGATTATTGTCTGTCCCACATCTGAAGGAAGAATGCAGGACATAGGGAAAGAGTGGCCCATACCAGAACTCTGATGAGCACAGGATTGATACATCTATGTGGGTCCTGCTGAAAGGGACAATAAACCTTCCAATTCACCTGCATCTTGAAAGAAAACATTTGATCAGTTGCTTAGCAATGGCATTGTTCCTGAGTTTTATGAGTTCAACAAGTAAAAAAAAAAAAAATAGAGGGAATCGATTGCTAAATAAGTTCACCACATCTCATTTTCATGTTTCTTCCAACAGTCTTGCATTTCTAATCTCCCTGCCAATGAGGAGAATGCATGAACTTGGCAAAGATGACAATGACACAATATCATCATTTATTTGCTAAAGATTATTCCTTTTGTGAGACTAGTGGTAGCAGATATGACTATGGTGTCAACGTTTGCATGAATTTTTTGTTTGTTTGTTTCTCATCAGAAGAATAAAAGCTTAGAAAGTTGGGTTATTTAAGAGCTATTTCTTGCCATTGCTTTGTGCCCCACCCCCAACCCTTTGTTTTCTCTGCACATAAAAATCCTTTGGAATTTTCTGAAAAAACTGAAGATGGAACTGACTTTTGACCCATCAATTCCACAGCTGGGATTATACCCTAAGAATCCTGAAACACCAATTCAAAAGAACATATGTACCCTAATGTTCATAGCAGCATTATTTACAATAGTCAAGTGCTAGAAGCAGCTTAAGTGCCCATCAGTAAATGAGTGGATCAAAAAACTGTGGTACATTTACACAGCAGAATACTATGCAGCAGAAAGGAAGAAGGAGCTACTACCCTTTGAGACAGCATGGATGGAACTGGAGCGCATTATGCTAAGTGAAATAAGCCAGGTGGTGAAAGACAAATACCATATGATCTCACCTATAAGTGGAATCTAATCAACAAAACAAACACATGAGCGAAATAGAATGAGAGACATGGAAATAAAGAACAAACTGACAGTAACCAGAGGGGAGGGGAGCGGGGGCTAATAGGGGAAAGAAGAGGAAGGGTCAAGACAAGGAACATGTATAAGGGACTCATGGACAAAGACAATGGTGGGGGGAGGATTGAAAATGGAAGGTTGGGGATGGGTAGGGCAGGGGAGAGTAATGAGAGAGAAATGCAGACAACTGTAATTGAACAACAAAATTTTTTTTTTAAAGTTCTTTGCAGCAAATTCTACTTCAGGCTCAAGAAGACATCTGGCAGCAGTGAGGAACATATCTGCCTTGTGGACAGCTATTGGAAAGATGTGATAATTCCATTTTTTGTTGAATAGCCAAATGCCTGTTGTTAAATGTCAAGTATTTACAGAAACAGCTGGAAAAATGAAGCCATAGAAACTCTTGTTTATTACCCTACAGCTTCTTATCCTGCACAGGAAACACAACTTTGTTTGACCATGTGGTTCATAATATTAATAGCCTCTTTATTCTGGATAGATCTGTTCTCTGTTTTAACAATAAGTATGACTATTTTTCTACCTTTCATTTTGCTTCCTACAAGTTCAACTCAAGGGTCATCTGTGGAGGATTTGCCAAATCAACTTTCAAACTGAGAAAGTCCTTCTACAGTTAATTCAAGCCTACAATAAATTGTAAGTTGCATGAGGATTGATCGAGTTACAAAGCAAGATCATAAAATGTGAAGTCACCATGATAATGAGAATTTAATTATTAGTAATTATAATAATATGGAATTTTTCTAAATATCAGGAACCAAAATTTTATGATCATTCTTTTGAAATATCAACATATGAACTCATTCAGTTTTTTGTGAATGCTCTACCTGATCTATCCACCTGTAATTTCTGTGTATTATTATTGAGGAGATGCCTGAGTTCCCTTCTATGGATTCTGTTTTCTCTGGGGAAAAATTTTTTAGAAGCCAAAGTATCATATTAAAGAACATATAATCAAATTTCTCTTGGATAGATTGTGACATCAAGGCTAAAAATAATGTAAACTAATCTAAGTTTTAATATCAGAGTTAATAGAGATGTCATGTTTTTCTGTTTTTTGTCAATTCAGTTAAACAAATATGGTGAACTAGTGAGTTCATGTAGCAGGCCCTGTGCTAGACATGGGGCCAAAATGAACAACAGAGCAAGGTAATGGCAAAAGAGTTCAATGAGCTGTAATAGGGGAGGGCTGGTGGTGCACATGGATCAGACATGACTTGGAGTGAGTGTAAGCAAGTGTAGGACCTAACTATGAGTTAGAATTTCTTCATTCCTGCTCTTTTTTTTTTATCTGAAACAATAAAAGAGTAAAGGTTTGGAGCTGAGAGACAGGTAGAGAGGGAGAGAGAGAGATGCACACAGAAATTAATTTCATATGTCTAGAATGATGGTGGGAACAGAGTGGGAGGGTGAGGAAGGTGACACGTCCTACTATACTAAGGATCTGGATCTTATTCTAATAACAATTGGGAGTTGCTGAGAAGTTTTTAGTGGAGTACTTCTGGTGCTCATTCTGTTGTGTCACATAAAAATTTGGGTCTGTAGCTACTGAAACAGGAAAAAAGTAGGCTACAGGATCTTTCTCAGTAAGCTGAAGTATTTGAGAATGTTAAAATCAGGCCCTCTGTCCCCAGATGTATTTCCTGTCAACTACTTAATTATTCTTAAAGTCCCAGACTTTACTCTCTTTATTCACCACATTAAGCTTGATGTGTAGGTCCTGATATGGGGTAGGTGTGGAGAAGCACTTGAGCTGCCAAAAAGGGGTCAGGGCAAGAATGTCCACTAGGAGAAAAGATCTTAATGGGGAGCAAGGTAGAAATAATCGTAGCTCTTATTTGGAGCTATTTAATTTAATATTTTTCTCATTCATAATAAAATCATGCTCACTAACAGAACTTTTGAAATATTATTATCCCCACTACACTAACCCAGAGAAGGTCATATAGCCAGGAACTAGCAATAGTTGAATGTGACCTAAGGTTCCTGGCTTCTTTTTTTAAAAATATATTTTATTGAATATGCTATTATGGTCATCCCAACTTTTCCCCCTTTGCCCCTCTCCGTCCGGTACAGCTATTCCCTCCATCAGTCCCCCCAACTTAGTTCATGTCCATGTGTCATGCGTATCTTTAGTTCTTTGGCTTCTCCATTTCCTTTACTATTGTTAACGCTTCCCTGTCTATTTTGTACCTACCAATTATGCCTCTTAATTCCTGTACCTTTTCCCCCATTATCCCCCTTCCCCCTCCAAGCTGATAACCCTCCAAACGATCTCCATGTCTGTGATTCTGTTCCTATTCTGGTTGTGTGCTTAGTTTATTCTTTTAGATTCAGTTTTTGATAGTTATGAATTTGTTGCCATTTTAATGTTCATAGTTTTGATCTTTTTCTTAAATAAGTCCCTTTAACATTTCATGTAATAATGTCTTGGTGGTGATGAACTCCTTTAGCTTTACCTTGTCTGGGAATCACTTTATTGGTCCTTTCATTCTAAATGATAGTTTTGCTAGGTGGAGTAATCTAGGTTGTAGGTCCTTGTTTTTCATCACTTTAAATACTGCTTGCCAGTCCCTTCTAGTCTAAAAATTTTTTTTGTGAAATCAGCTGACAGTCTTATGGAACTCCTTTGTAGGTAACTCTCTGCTTTTCTCTTGTTGCTTTTAAGATTCTCTCTTTATCTTTAACTTCTGCCATTTTAATTATGATGTGTCTTGGTGCGGGCCTCTTTGAGTCCAACTTATATGGAACCCTCTGTGCTTCCTGGACTTGTATGTCTATTTCCTTCACCAAATTTGTGAAGATTTCTTTCATTATTTTTTCAAGTAAGTTTTCAATTTCTTATTCTTATTCTTCTCCTTCTGGCATCCCAATGATTCAGATGTTGGTTCATTTGGAGATGTCCCAGTGCCTCCCTATACTATCCTTGTTTTTTTGAATTCTTTTTTCTTCTTGCTGTTCTGGTTAAATGCTTCCTTTTTCCTTATGTTCTAAATCATTGATTCAAATCCTGGCTTCCTCCTCTTCACTGTTCCCTATAGATTTGTTTTTATTTTACTTAGTATAACCTTCATTTCTTCCTGAGTCTTTTTTATATTGTTTCTCTACTCAATGAGTTCTTTGAGCATCTCCATCACCAGTGTTTTGAACTCTGCATCTGATAGGTTGGCTATTTCCATCTCATTTAGTTCTTTTTCTGGGGGTTTTGTTGTTCTTTAATTTGGGCCATATTTCTTTGTCTCCTCAGTTTGGCAACCTCCTTGTTTGTTTCTGTGTATTAGGTAGAGCTGCTTTGACTCCCTGTCATAGTAGCATGGACTATTTTAGAAAAGACACTGGTAAGTTTTGTGGGGTGGAGACTTAGGTAATTGTCAGCACAGGGTGACCTGCTTCGCTGCTTTGTGGCTTATGTGGGGGAATGGCTCAGAGAGGGGATAATACTGCTGCCTGGCTTCTGGAGGTTTGTCCAGTGTTTACTTTGTTTCCACTCATTTCCCTTATTCCCATGTGTGACTGGCACCCTTTCAGTTGGCACCCTGGTGCTGAATCCCAGAGTGGATGGGTTTGTGTACATTCTAAGTCCTCATGGGCCCTTTAAGCAGATTCTTCTGGAAACCTGGTGGTTTCTTCTGCCACCCCAACCCGCACTGGTTTTTACAGCCAGAAGTTATGAGGGTTTGTCTTCCTGGTGCTGGAACCCTGAGCTATGCATTCTGGCCTGGCACTTGGATTGCTCACTCCCAAGGTATCTCTCTGAATTTTTACCACCACCTGTGAATGTGGGACCGCCCATTCTGCCACTGCCTCTCTGTACCACACGGAGTCTCTGCACCTCTCCGCCTGTTTCGCATCTCTGCCTTGCCTACCCAGCTGGATGAATGTGGCTTTTCTAAATCCTTGGTTGTCTGGCTTCCACACAGCCTAATTTTCTGATGATTATGGGTATTACATGTTTTGAGATCTAGTTGCAATTCTTTCTGTGACTGCATGAGGAGGAAAAGCAAGTTTGCCTATGCCTCCATCTTGACCGGAAGTACTGGTTCCTGGCTTCTAATCTAACAGCTTTTCCACCATACTATAGCTGTCTTTAAGAATGAAGTTCAGTTGCTTCATACTTTTACAAAGCTCTGACCCTGGTATCATGAATCATTGCTTATATTTCTCATGAATTCATCAAATATTTGTGTTGACCACTTGCTCAGCAAGACTATGAGACTGCTGCCTACCATTCCTCCATGACTTTTAATAATCCAGATAAGGAAGCCAAGTCCATCCATTTGGGGAGATGTGGAACAGCCATATATAAAGAGCTAAAACAAAAAACAAAAACAAAAAATGTTTGTGACTTGAGGGTGCTGGTAACCTCTGGGGACATCTTTCTATTCGCTTAAGATTTCTGCCTCAGAATTCATCATTTAAATGTTGTTAGTCAAAGCTTAATTACTCTGCTGGTCTTTGGGTTGTTATTTAGAATCCCTTCCCCCACTTTCGGCTCTTTTCTGGCAGTTACCACTTTGTCCAGTGAAATAAAGTTAGTGCTCAAATCCCCACTTACCAAAGCTCAGCCCACTCCTGCCTCTGCTACTAATGTGCAAAGAAAAAACATTCTTTTTCACATACTTAGGTTCCAAATAAAAACAATTGACTTCAACTATCATTTTAGCTCATTCAGATAGATTTTTTTCTCTCTTCCGTTAGAGCAAATGTTCATGTTGGCTCCTTGAATATTTTGTCAACAAAAATAAATGCAATATTTGAAAGGCTTTGATCTGTAATTCCATTTTTTCTCTGGGGAATATTCATTCTGCTCCTAGTCTGGCTACAGTCTGGGCAGTTCTTCCCTCTGTTCCTAGTCTTCAACGTTTGGACCAAACAGCATTTAGCACAAATTGAGGATCTAGTAAATGCTGCAACTGAATGCTTTCCTATTTTATTTCCAGAGGAAAAAAAATAGAATTGTTCAAGACCTCTAAGTAGGTATCCAAGGTGACTGATGCTAATCGTGAGTTAGGACAAGGCAGGCTGTCACTGTTAGGAGCTCTCACCATTTATACAATGGCAAGGATGTCAGTGCTGCACAGTGATGAGACAGCACAGGCTTCAGAACGGTCAAATTTGTTTTACTTTTCTTGAGACATTGCACAAGACGACAGCTTCCTGCTGTCCGTTTCTGACTTGAATTTTCTATGAGCCAGCTCTGGGTTCTGGCCAATGGGCCGCTGACTGGTTTGGAAAGAAAAGTCTTTATTATAAGTACCGAAAGAGAGAATAAACTTAAAATCCCTCCTCTGGGTGTTTCGTGTTTTCTTTCTCCCAGAGATAATCTGGGGTGAAGCCTAGCCAGGGTTTAAAACCAGTATTTTACTCAGAGATGCTAATCTCTGAGGAACGTCTTTTGAGACTTCATCTGATAATCAGTTATTCATGAGGGTGGCATCACCGTGCTTTTTGTTAAAGGCCACAACAACAAGAATTCTAACATGTGGTGGAGATGATCACTCTTTGAGAAAACTGTGCGTATTTAGAGTGGAAATTCAAGGACAGAGTAGAGGCTTTTTAAAATTTTCTTCAAGACTAAGGGTTTATGAGCTTTGAAATTAAGAATTTAAGAACTTAAGTTTCAAGGTTTCGCCGTAAATTTTTCAGTCACCAAGTATTTGGTGTTCAGGTCAGAAGTAGAGTGGACCCCATAATAATTTATAAAACATTTTAGAAAATGATGCCGGCTAGGTCCCAATCTTGCCATCAGTTTCTGGAGTAAAAGCCCATGGGTTTTACCAGAGAAGTTCTGCCACTGAAACTCAACAGCAGCTCAAAGGAAAGACAAGGTCTGGGTAGCGCCCAGGGACGGGAGGCTCACAGGTCCGATCTGCAGTCCTCTCCGTTCTGGCCTTGAATCCACGGAGGGGTGGATTCTGGATCCCCCACTTTACTTGGACTTCACTATAGTAATCAACAGCTATAAAAATGAGGTTTCCACTTATGAGTAATAAAACCACTATGTAACACAATTGATTTCCTGATCCAAATTTGTGAAAGGGCAGAAGCGACATCAAAGGCAGACTGACTGAAGTGAAATAGGAACACAGAAATATAGCAGGGGTTCTTGTCCAGCAGAGAACTACACCTCTCTTTCAGCATCTCTCAGCTCTCTCCTCTCAAGTCTACCCCCTCGCTCACTCTGTTCCAGCCCACCATTCTTGCTGTTTCTCCAATACACATTCATACCTTTGCACTGGCTGTTCTTTCGGCTGGGAGTGCCCTTCCACTGAGGCCACTGTTTAAATCTACAAACTATTCAGTCCCTCATCCCACAATTTTTATCTACTTTTTAAATTTTAAAACATCCCCTTAACACTTACCATCTTCTAGCATTCTGTGTAATTAGTTCACTTATTATGATTATTGTTTACTTTCTGTCTGACCCTTGCTAAAATGTCGGTTCTGTGAGGGAAAGTGGCTTTCCTGTTTTTCTCATGAGTGCATCCCAGCAGTGCCTAGAATAGCATTGGCTCATAGTAGGTATTCAGTGCAATTTTGTCGAGTGGATGAATGGATAAATGGATAATAAAACAGACTAAAAGCTTGGTAGGATAAAATGTATGAGAGTTAAGCAAAAATCATTTTTATTGGTTCAATCTAACTACTTCTTCTCCCATTGCTGATGAAATTCTATAAACCAGTTTGAAAATTAATATCATATTCTTCTCCTGATGTACAGTAGTGACAGTCAACTAATATATTATTCTAAAATTGTTAAGAGCGTGGACTTTGGAGCCAGAGAGATCTGCACTTGAAATTTAGCTTTGCCGTTTGCTAGCAGGGATTACAGGTAAGCTGCTCCATCCTTTTAAGAATAAATTTCTCATTAAAATGGGGATAAAACCACCCACTTCACAAGGTCATTGTGAGTATTAATCACGATGTTTGTAAAATGCCTAATGCAATGCCAGGTGGACACTCCATAAATGTGGTTATTATTATTAGATTATCCTTAAGTACCTCTCAGCCCTGACATTCTTAAAAGCCACAAATGTATGACTCTGCATAACTGAATCAAATCAAAGGTGGTGTTGAGTGATTTGGAAAATTTGCAGAGTGCACAACTGAAATATGTATCATCAGGAATGAATTATATATCTCACTGGGCCTCAGTTTCTCTTTAACAGAAGGAGAATTTTCAGTTAGGATCTGTGTGCCCAATATCAAGTATCAAATATTACATTTAACAACTGGAAAAGAGCCACCCCCATCCCCAGATTCTGATAAGATAAATTACTTAAAACCTGTAAATACTTTTGGGGAAACATGAGCAAGCTGTTGTTGATCTCTCGTGCAGGGTACTTCATTATGTTGCGCTTCTCTTTAATGTGCTTTCCAGCTACTGATTTTTTTTTTTTTTTTTTTTTTTTTTTTACAACTCAAAGGCTATGGCAACCCTGCATTGAATTAGTCTTTGGGTGGTGCTTTCCCAACAACATTTGCTTATTCCATGTCCTTATGTCACATTTTGGTAATTGTCACAGTAGTTCACACCTCCTCGCTATTACAATATTTGTTATGGTAATCTATAATCAGTGATCTTTGATGTTACAATTGTAATTGTTTCAGGGTGCCAAGGACCACACCCACATCCCACACACTCACAAAACGAAGAAATGAATCACAATGTGTGTGCTCTGACTGTTCCATCAACCACTTGTTCCCCTTATTTCTCCCTGTCCTCAGGCTTCCCCATTCCCTGAGACACAGAGATATTGAAATTAAGCCGACTAATAAACTAACAATGGTCTCTAAGTGTTCAGGTGAAAGGAAGAGTCAATATTTGCAGCAGACTTTAATGTTGGATTGTTTTAAGAAATTGCCATTGCAACTCCAACCTTCAGCAACCACCACAACCATCTTGTAGAAGCAAAGACCCTCCAGTCGCAAAAAGGTTATGATTCACTGAAGGATCAGAGGGTAGTTGGCATTTTTTAGCAATAATTTGTAATTAAGGTATGTACATTGATTTTTTTTAGACATAATGCTATTGCATACTTAACGGACTACAGTGCGTTTATATGCACAGGGAAACAAAAGACTCACTTGATTTGCTTTATCGCGATTCTTGCTTTATCGAGGTGGTCTGGACGCAGATTCACAGCATCTCAGCAGTGTGCCTGTCCATGCCTTCGCCCGCACGTTTGTATGTGCCTGTGCACACTCACACCACCAGCCAGGTACACGCGGGCCTATAGAAGATTCTTTGTAACTTTGCCCAGGCTAATTCAGAATTCCAGGATCAACTATTTTAATAAATAAATGGCAATGCGGCAACATTTGGAAGGTTGGACCTAGAAGGGTAGAAAATGCCAGCACACACACAAAAAGACAGGGTCACTCACCTTGAGAAATGTATAATTATCAAACTTTCTATATGAAAATGAATTGAATAAAATTAAATATAAAAATAGATGCATACAGTGTCCATATTATAGGAAAAGAAAATATTTATAAACAGTAGGCTCAGAAAAAAGCTTTAGAAGGAGTTAACACTTGAGTTAACTGGGTGGGGAGAGTTTTGTTGGTATATGTGTGGAAGGATATCTTGGTAATCTAGGATAAGGGAAATTCTAGGGAAAAGGATACATACAAAGTCGGGAGGGTTGAAGACGCCGCCCAGTCCAGGAATGTTAGTGATCGGTTGTAAACAGAGCAAAAGGATGAAAGAAGAGTCCAGAAGACGATGATGTTAGAAGGATTTGTTGAGGCCGTCACACAGAGGACTTAGAATATTAGGTAAAAAGTTTGAACTTCATTTTCCAAGTTTTGAAGTTTTAGGTATTTGAGGAGAAAAAATAACATGAACTGATTTGTTCAAGTGATAACTCTGACAACTATGAATGATGAATTGAAAAACCACTTACAGTTTGACAGACCCAAACTAGCAATTGAATAAACTCATCAATATGGGCAGAAGCAACAGAAATGGAAAAGAGAAAATTGATTTAAGAGGCATGAGGAGGTGGAATCTTTAGAGTTGTTTTGACATCATTAACCAGACCTTCCTACTTTGGTTTCTGCAACATCCTTTCCTTGTTTTCTTTCTTCGTCTTCAGTTCCTTTACCCCAGCCTTTCCTCTGAGTTCTTTCCTCTGCCTATTCCTTACCTGTATTGTCGCCAGGAATGGCTTCATGTAACTTGTGACCTTCAAGACTGCTTCTGTGTATATGGCACACATATTTTTACCTTGCAGCTGGACTTTGTCCTGAGCCTAACTTGTG
This sequence comes from Mormoops blainvillei, assembly GCA_004026545.1. Lineage (NCBI taxonomy): Eukaryota > Metazoa > Chordata > Mammalia > Chiroptera > Mormoopidae > Mormoops > Mormoops blainvillei. The sequence goes on from PVJD01008553.1 coordinate 22,741, forward strand.
CATTGAACTGTTTGCTAGTATCCTCTTACAGAGATCTTTAACTGCAAACTATCATCTTCCTTTGAAAACCTGTCCCCATTCCTCTTCTATTTCACATTGCAGTGTTTACACTGTACATCTTGCTATTGGAACTCTGTTTTGAAAATCAGCCTTTATTCCCCTTTCTCAATTACTCACCATGTCCAGTATATGACAAATATTTAATAATAATCATATCTTCTAAACACTACAGAACTGTAAGTCTTTTTTTTTTTTTTAATTTCTATGTCCTTCTTTAGTTCCTAATCAGTCTCACACATGAGATAAGGGAGGAAGTCTCAGGTCTAACCCCTCCACCCTTTACCCCATCCCGTCATCCGCACATCATTTTCCCCAGCCCCACACTTCCCCATCTCCCACCCTCGATCCTTCCCCATTTGGCTTTGTCGATGGGTCTTTTATGCATGCTCCTTGGTGACCCTTCCCCTCCTTTTCCCCTGTTATCCCCCTCCCTCCTCCCCTCTGGTTACTGTCGGTTTGTTTTTTATTTCAATGTTGCTTGTTATATTTTGCTTGCTTATTTATTTTGTTGATTAGGTTCCACTTATAGATGAGATCATATGGTATCTGTCTTTCACCGCCTGGCTTATTTCACTTAACATAACGCTCTCTAGTTACATCTGTGCTGTCTCAAAGGGTAGGAGTTCCTTCTTTCCTTCTGCTGCATAGTATTCCATTGTGTAAATGTACCACAGTTTTTTGATCCACTCTTTTACATGGTTCTTTCTATAGTACTTATAAATTGTAACATAATTTAACATTTTTTGTTTTGACTTTCCCCAGCCTCCCCTCATCCTACTAGAATGTTAGTTCTATGAAGCCAGGGTTGCTTCTGGTTTTTTTTTCAGTTCTGCACCCCAAGTTATTAGAATAGTGCCTGGTACATAGAAATCAATCAGTAAATATTTATAGACTGAAATAATTCAATTTCCCACAAACAAATTACCCATTTCTCTGTAACTGTACCAATGTACTGTACTGGCCTGTACATTCTATTTAATGAAGGAACTATTCTTTTTCCTAAGGTCAACTTTCATTCCTATGATCTGGACACAAGGTCAACATGGACAACAGTGTTATTTCTCCACTATACAACAGTGGCTGGATGAGTGGACAATGGTATCTGAAAGTCATTTGCCTAGAGGATGCTGCTCTTTATGTTTATTTTATTTTAAACATGTTTTTCCATTGAAATTCACTTAAAAAAAGATTTTATTTATCTATTTTTATTTTTAGACAGAGGGAAAGGGAGGGAGAAAGAGAGGGAGAGAAACGTGAATGTGTGGCTGCCTCTCACACGCCCCCTACTGGGGACCTGGCCCGCACCCCAGGCCTGTGCCCTGACTGGGGACCCTTTGGTTTGCAGGCTGACAGTCAATCCATTGAGCTCTACCAGCCAGGAAGTGTGGTGCTTTTTATTGTTTCCAAATAATTGCTGTGTGAAATAGTAATAGCCCTAACTAAATTTTTGCGAGAACTTTCATGCAAAAAATGATAACAACTTTCATTTTACAAAAAATAACCATCCTTGATTCATTCTATGTATTCTTTCTTCTTCTTTTTTTATAACAAAAATTTCTGAAATCAATATCATATTTACTAGAGATAGACCAGGTTGTACTACACTGACAAGAAAAAATTTATTTTAAATTAATATAAAATGTTCTGTGGGGTAGGCAGCAAAACAGTGCTTCTGTCCTCCAAATGTTAACATGTAAACAACTCCTTTTTACCAATTTGTACTTCTACTTTTATCAAGGAAGGAGGAGAATCAACTGAAGTTGAAGAATCTGCATTTAGTGTCTTCACTAGTAAGTGATGCCTGTTACTTTGGCACACAGTTCATTGGCCAAAACATTTCACTTGGCTATGGCTGAGTCCAAGGGACAGGAAGCGTAGTCTTCCTTCATGCCCAAGAGAGAGCAGAGCCAAGTATCAATTAACTGTTCACAACTATATTCACTGTATTTACTTTCTGTCCTTCATTCTGTTTTGAACTCACCCTAATCGCTCTTTTATTTTCACAATGGCACTGAATCTTCTGTTAATGACACCACTGCAAAATCCTGTGGTAAATTTTTAAAACAGATTTAATGAGGCATAATAAACACAAACAAACTGTATGCAATTGAAGTGTACAGTCTGATACATTTTAATATCTATGTGTTTGCTAAGAGGGTACCCTCTAAAGTATCCTATGCCTTTTGTAATCCTTATTATACCCACCCTGTGTCCCCTTCTCCCAGGCAACCCCTTATCTTATTTCTAATTCAGCTAGTTAGAATTTTCTAGACTAGTTAGAATATATAGAATTTTAAATGAATTAAGTCATATTGAATATAATTCTGTCTGTCTTCTCTCACTCCATATAATTATCTTGATATCCATCCATGATGATGTTGCATATATAATTTATTGTCTTTTGTTTCTATGTAATAAGCACAATAAACACAGTTTATTTATTCAAATATGGATAGATACTTTGGTTGCTTCCAGTTTTTACTATTACGAGTAACACTGCTATGAATATTCACATATAGTTCATTCAATGAGCATGTGCTTTACTTTGTCATAAGTAGAAATCTAAAAATTTACTGGTTGAGTCTTTTGATAGATAAATGTTTAACTTTTTAAACATGTGACTTTCAAATTTCCAAATTTGTTGTCATTCAACATCCCCACTGTCAGCATATGAGAATTCAAGTTCCCCAAATGCTCTTCATTACTTGGTATGGTATTTTCATTTTAGTCATGTAATAGGTGTGTAGTTGTATTTTATTGTGATTTTAGTTTGCTTTTCTCCAATATCAATGATAATGTTCATTATATACATATATAATGAACGATATATATTTGCCACCTGTGAATTCTGGAAAGTATGTACTCAAGCTTTTTGCTGTTTTTTTAATTGGGCTTTGAATTCTGATTTTTAAGTTTTGAAATTTAACATAGCCTACATATAACCTCTTTATCAGATATAAACTCTGAAGTGATTTTCTTCAAATCTGTGACTTCTTTTTTTCATTCTCTTAAACATAGTTCTTTATAAAGCAGAAGTTCTTTGGATGAAATCTAAGGTGTCTAGTTTTTTCTTTTATGGACCATGCTTTTGCTGTTGGTGTCTTACTTAAGAAATATGGTTACACAAGGTCCCAAATATTTGTTCACCTTTTCTTCTAGAAGGTTTACAATTTTAGGTTTCATATTTATAATTGTAATTCCTTTTGAGTTAATTTATGAATATAGTAAAAGCTCTTAGATGATCTGCTTATTTCTTTCAGTCATTTTTTTTCTTCACCTAACTTTCGGTTATTTATATTCCCATTTATTGAAGTTCACTATTTTTCTCTGCTGTGCCTAATCTGTCATTAATCACACTCAGTGCATTTTCCCTCTTGGACATGGTAGTTATATTTTTTCTTATCATGCTTTTAAGTTTTGTAAGGTAGGATCAGAGAAGCACTTTGTCTAGGACTGTTCTTTCCCCCTCATAGAGGCAAGAACACTCTGACTGCCCTCTCAATGCCCTGCAGATTATGGGTTTTTCCAGTTTGGTTGATTAGAACAGGAACTATTTCTGTCCCTGTGTAAGTCCCAAAGATTATTCCCCTTAATTCTTTTGTGTGGTTCTTTCCTGGCCCTTAGTAATTCCACACATCTATGCACTAACCAGCATTCAACCAGACAGTCTCTGCAGGTGCCTCCCAAATTGCTGCTGTCCCAAATGGCCAAGATCTCAACCTCTAGCATTCTGTGAGGTTCACCTCTTTTATCTCAAACTTATCTGGGTGTCTGTCAGGGCTGACCTCTGGCCTACAGTGTCAAGTCCTGACAAGAAATCAAGTAGATCTATGATTAAAGTATTGCAAATATTACACCAAGTAATTATTTTTAACTTTAGTTAAAGTTAATTTATTATAATGTAGGAGCAAAGGTGATATCTTAAGAAATAAATTAAAACACAAGATAATAAAGTACTTTAGAATGCACAGAGCAGTCAACTATGTTAAATGATGAGAACAAGTAGAACAGAACAACAATAGAGAACCAAACACCAGTATGTGAAAATGGAAATTGTGGGTGATGACTTAAAGAACTATTTCAGTGCAATGATGTTGTGAATGGAAGTATGTCTCCCGAATTCATGTGTTGAAGCTCCAACAACCAATGTGGTTATATTTGGAGATTGGACCTTTAAAGGAGTAATTAAGGTTAAATGAAGTAATAAACATGGCACCGTAATCCAATAGAACCGGCGCTCTGATAAGAAGAGGAAGGGTCACAAGAGCTCTCTCCCTCTCTCCCTCTCCTCCTCTCTCTCCTAATATGCACACAGGCAAGACAGGGTGAGGACAAAGCAAGATGGTGATCCTTAACCAGAAACCACATTTTTCAGTAATTTGATCATGGACTTCTAGCCTCTAGAACTGTGAAAAAATAAATGTCTGTTGTTTAAACCACCCATTCTGTTGTAGTTTGTTATAGCAGGCCCATCAGACTGACACACATAGGAAGGACAGAGCCTTATGAGAGGTGATATAAAATTAGACAACTCTTTCTAATTTTGCTAAGTGAAGGAACAAAGAAATTGAATGGAAGCTGGGCAGGTATATGGATAAAAGGGAAACATTGATTTCTTAATAGGGGCTTTATTTTCATAATTTTATGCTTTGGAGAATGATCCAATAGGTAGAAAAAAATCTTAATGCAGCAGAAAAGAGATTTTTTTTTGTATTGACTATCTCATGTGGATGAGCATATGATCCAGAGGAGAAAGGAGAGGGTGGGAGAAAGCAGAGTATACGTCATGTAAGCATGAAAACTAGGTGGTGTGAGGATGACACCGTACTCTTCTGACAGACTTTACCAAGGAGTTTAGAAGTGAAGGAAATAGAGCTTGATGGAGTCAGAGAATCAGGAAGGGTATTTTTTTTTTTGTAAAGTATTCTTAAATACATTTGTAGATAATAAGAGGTTGCCATGTTTACGATTTTGTACCTAAAAATTAAATAGAGAAGGGGAATAACTGAAGAGTACCAATTGAACTTTTAGCTAAGAAAGGGGTATGTAACTTCTTTCTCAAGTTTAGGGAAAAAATAGAAAAGAACAAATCAAGATACATGATGGAAAGAATTCCAGCATTATTCATCAAAAGACGAATAGATTAGGAAAATGTGATTATGACATATATATCCCTATTATATAATGGAATATTATGCATCCATGAGAAAGAAAGAGATCCACCATTTGTGACAACATGGTGGACCTAGAGGTTATTTATGCTAAGTGAGAAGAGCCAGACAGAGAAAAATACTCTGGGAACAGGGAAAATGGAGAGAAGCAGGTAAAAAAAATACAAACTTTTAATTTATTTATAAGATGAATAAAGTCTGATATCTAATGTATACCATGGTGACTATAGTTAATAACGCTGTATTTTGTAACTGCAATTTACTGAGAAAGTAGAACTTAAATTACACACACACAAAAGTAAATACATGAAGTGATGAATGTGTTAATTAGCTACTTAGAAAAATCCTTTCACGGTGTGTATATTTATCTAATCACCACAATATACACTTCAAATATCTTATAATTTTATATGTCAAATTTACCTTAATAAAACTGATTTTAAAAAACAGCCTGGAGAAGGCAAAATATATTCAAAGATCTGATTTTCAGTGTAACTTATTTTATGATCTCAACATGAAAGGGAAGAATCATCTTGTCATTTTGAGGGGGTGGTCAGAGAAAATTGGGTGGTATCAAAACAATGAGGTAGAGGAAATAATTGGAAAAGGTTTAAAAATTTTAAGTCATGGACCAGCTTGAGGACTACAGGCATATCGAAAGGAGTAGAGAGATCGGCAAGAGGAAAATGGTCAAAACATTTCGTTACACTCAGGTTACAGGTAAGAGAGAGAGAGGATGCAAATGTGAAATATAAACATGAGACGGGGACTTGCTCTCCTGGTAGTTGAGGGTGAATCGTGTGAAGTTGGAGGTATGGAATTTAAAACATTTTATTTCCCACCACTTTTCTGAGTTCTTAAAAGGCATAATTATAAATCAAGTTATTAACATTAGCCCTTTTTGTAAGGATAATATTGGAAATGCATTAATAGGTAATGATATGTTTCCTGTGTTTCAGGCTATTGGCACAAATAATGCACAATAAGATCTAAGAAAATGCATGGAAGGTGATATTAAATTCATCAAGAAGGAGTAGGGAGAATCATCAAATTATAAGTTGTAGATACACCTAAGTTCTTTACTGTATTAGAATTTATATGCCTATTCTCACTCCAAATTAACTAATCTTTTGATATCTAAGGGAGAATTTCTGAGTATCTATAAGAACATTTATATGCTTGAATTTGGAAATTTGTTTAATACTTAAAAGAAAATGAAATCTTCACTATGAAACTGAGCTAATTTAATGTGCGGCAAACATATTCAGTTAATACATTCTGAGTTCCATAAATACGATATGAAAAGTGCATATGGAATCTGAATCCATTTCATGATTTTCATCTACCTCTCCTTATTTAAGAACATTAGCAACACAATAGCTTCCTATATGGCTCATATAAGCTATGTCCTTGACAATTATGAACTTGTTACTTTAAAATCCAAATGGTTGGTTTTGGACAATGAGTGGGAAGAGTTCATTGTGGGAGTTTTACCGTCAGGTTTGCTAAAGCCTCTCATGGTACTTGTGTGTCCAGCGAAGGGAGACTGAAATATTTATGAAGTTACTCCCTTTAGATCCTATAGTTTAGAGCCTAGAAGATAAAAACGACCTCAATGTTCCCCAGGTTTCACCTGTGATGCTTGCAGAGTTTTACTGCCTCCTGAAACAATAGTAAAGCCCTGCTATGTAAAAGAATATGTCTCTATCACGTGGTGTTTACTGTCTTTGATCACTTTAGATAAAAGAGCTGTCATGCTGCCAGAAGCAGATAACAGATTTTTGTCCTCTTCAAGCTATTAAAATATTCTTATTAATAAAAGGAAAAAGAACAACTCCCCCAAATGGGTACTTCTATACCATGTAAACAAACCATGTTGTAATTTAATTTGCTAATTTTCAAAGTTGCAGCAAAAAATAAAAGACTATCTGAAAGCTGTCAGCTCGGAGATAAATCTTACTGTTAGTATGCAAGCCTGTTAGCACATATTTTAGGGTTAGATCTGCTCATTACATGCGAGCATGTCTTCTGCGTATTCCATGGGTAAATGGAAGCAAGAATTTGGCTTGAAGAGCAGTAGTCCAGCATGATTCCCATGTGAAAGGATCATCTAACAGGGTTATGTCCTTAAAACTCATTAGAATCTCTTATGTCTGCTTAACGCATTGACTCTTTCATGATCCTCGCTCTGTAAGAGACATCAGGAACACAGGGAGCCACTTTCTGAAAGTGGACAAAGTCAGAACAGGGATGGGGCCCCCCTTTATAAAGGGATCGAGTTGTGTTTGGGAGCAGAAAAACCAGCCTCGGCAAATGCTGCCTTTGAGTAAGGGAAAGACCAGCAAGCTTGCCTTTCGGCTTGGCCTTCTAGCTGCAAGGTTGATGTCTGGATCCACCTGACAAGGTCATCTATAGGTAATGTAAACAATTATGAGTATCCCCACTAAAATATATTTTGGAGCAAAGTGGGTTCTAAACAACATTTAAAGTGCATTTTATATTATTTTATCTTTCCCGTCAGTTTTGAAATTCCTCAAGTAAGACGGCAATAACTGGTATAGCTCCCTGTAGATTTTTCCACATATCCTCTGTACCCACAAATCTGGACCACCTCCATACCCCTGGGCATTTGACCTTACATCATTTCTATTTGCCGAAAAGATCTCGTTATCACTTTATTTGGTCCAATGATGCCCTCCTCCTCCTCCACCTCCTCCTCCTCCTCCAACATGTTCACAGCGCTCACAGGAACACCACTTGAAGTCATAATTTCACTAATTTGCTTCCCAGTTTCTAAGGATAAAGGATAAGGCTAAGATATGAATATGTCTGTGTGTAACAACCCAGTTTGGTTGACTTGGCTGAGGTCGAAAAACTGCTAGAGAAGCAAGACTGCTATCTGCTCTCCCATGAATATCTGTTTATAGCCATTCTTGTGTATGAAGACAGGGAGAAGGATTCCATTTCTGAAACTGGAATAATAAGCTAGATGTCCATCAGGAACTTCTCAGGAGCAAACATATCAAAGGCTAAATAGGTATGTATAGCATATTTTACATTGCATGAATGAACAGTTAGCTAAGCAAAAGAAAAGCATCCAAGAACAAAAATCCTTAAAAAGTGAAAATACAGATAGGTGAATGCCCTATGAGGCAAATATTCCTCTTGGGACAATGCTGGAGCTTAATCCTAATGGACTGCAAGAGGAAAATGCGGAGACAAAAACCAGGGTATGAGCTAGAAGGGCGGTTAGATTAGAGACTCTTACTTAAAGCTAAAATATCACCTACCCCCTCCCACCAAGAAACACAGGAAACTCCTTAATATTGTGATAATGGTGACAAAACCCTTCTGGCAGGGGGAGGTGAAAAAGAAGAGAGGCTGCCAGTCTTGATTTCGGGGAAGTTGGTGATGAGAAGGGAGAGAAAAAGTGTTTTTTATAAGAATTCCTATCACAAACTCTCCCATATTTATTTTGGGGGGAAAAATACCATGATTTGCTCCCACCACCAAAATAAAATAACCTTAAATTTAATGCTTAGTCCAGTGTGGCCCCGGATTGCTAGTGTCCTCAGGCACCAGACTGAAGCAAAGTCAAATTATCTTTCAAGGGAAATACTTTGTTACAGAAACTCAGGCAACAGAGAAAGTTACAGGGGAAATAAGTTTGCAAAATACTAATAATCACATGTACAAGGAAACTAGCCACTGCTAAATAAGAGCAGAAAAAACAGATCTCAGGCTGATATTCTCAAAAAGTTTTTAGAATTTGACTGCAAAATATGAAGGCCTGATATGGTTAAGAAAAAAATTACATCGTAAGGAAATCTAGGAAGAAAATTAAAAATGACCAAGAGAACAAATTTCATATAATACATCTTTGAAAATGAATATAATGACTTAGTAGAATAGACACATGTAAAGAGATATTTACTAAAATGAGAGATAGAAGGGAAGAAATTATCTGGGATTCACCATAACCAAAGAGAATGTATATATGGAAAAAAAGTAAGACAAATAAATGTAGCTTAAAGTCATTAAGTGTAGCTTGTCTTCTAGAATTTTGAAGTTGCAGATGAAAAGAAGTTGGAGTGTGTTAGTTGGGAGTAACGCTAGTTTTTCTTACAGATATTGCCTCAGTAAGTTTATTTCTCTATCACGTAATGCGTGAAGCAAATGTCTTTCATCTCTTCACTGAAGTTCTCGCTGAGTTCATCTATTCTCCTGAGTTCACTGAGCATGCTTATAACCATTGTTTTCGACTCTTTATCTGGTAGATTGCTTGTCTGCATTTTATTCAGTTATTTTGCGGTCTTCCTGTGTTTGTTTCTAGGCATTAGCCAGATCAGCAACCTCTCTTGGCCTTGAAGGAGTGGAATGGTGTAGGAGTTTTCCCTTTGCAGGCGGAGTGTGCTGGGTGTCTTTGGCAGGCAGGTTGGAACTGCAGTGGGGGCAGGTGTGGGCCATGGAGAGTCCTGGAGGCAAGCCTTGCAGGGGCTGCCTTGGCAGGACTGCTGGGGCTGTAATTGGAGCTGGCTCAGGCCACAGGGAGCCCTGGGGGCTAGACCCGCTGGAGCCTGACGCTGTAGCTGAAACAAGCAGGGTCTGCAGGGAGTCCAGAGGGCAAGCTGTGAGGCTGGTGTGGACCCGGTGCCTGGGCTGCACTGGGACAGCCTTGGCTGGCTGGAGGGCCAGGACTGTGCTCCTGCAATCAAGGGGGAGCAGGAGAAAAACAAATTGCATATGCTCTCCAGTGCCTTCGATGCCAGAGAGAGTTCCCGCAGCGCCCCTCGCATTTCACAGATGTTCTAGGGTTAGTAAATGGATTTCCTTTCTGTAGAGTCCAGGTGCCCTTGGAATTACTGCTTTTTCTGCTGTGCTTCAGGGCTGGTGAGTCTGGGTGCCAGTTCTTTAGATATCCCTTCCTACGGCAGGTGGGTGCATTGGTGGCGGGATTGCCATAGTACTATGTCTCTACCCCTTACCCGCTTCTGTGTTGTCTCTGTCTCTCATTTGTTGTATGGAAGATGTTGTGTCAGCTCTCTGTTAATTCTTCAGGGTGAATTGCTCTGTCTGTAGATGTAAATCTGATGTGTCCATGGGAGGAGGTTGAGTGTAGGGTCTTCCTTTCTCACTGTATTAGACCAGAAGCCTTGGTTTCATTCTTACATTAAAATAGTACTCCGAAGCTCCTGGTCTGGAGGCAGACCTATTACACCCTCAGCCTACAGCCTCCTGATCTGGTGCATTAGAATGTCCAGAAGCCACTTGATTTTCTTACATTTCAACACATTTAACTGTTTATTAGTTGACACAGCACTCAATAGCTTTGCCAAGTCCTCAGAGCTCCTGTGGCTGAGACATTTCAGTCAAGTTTAATTGCATAAAATAGCTACAACTAGGAATCCACTTACTAGAACACTCACAAACAAAGCCTAATGGTGGGAAAATGCTTCTGCTACAATGCTTTCAACAAAATGCCTTGACATTTGTCCGTGTCCTTCTATTAAGTCATTCTAAGCTGGTTCCTTCATTTCAGCTTTCCTAAAAATGAAGCACTTGTATATAGTTAAACCTGCTTACCAGGCACATTTCACAGACTTATTATAATATTTTAAAATTAGCTTCTCCTCTTACATTTTCAAAAGGATTGAAAAGCAAAAAGCATCATCTATCAGATGAGGTCATCTCAGCAGGATGCCCAATTAACTCACAATAAAGTCTCAAATGGTGGATGAACAAGAACCCTTAATAAGCCTCCCCCAGGGTACCATGACCAATTTGTGCATTAAAATGTTTTAATGTGATTTTTTTTGGGGGGGATAGAGACATCTGCTTTTGTCCCTTTACAAAGAATAAAGATTACAGGGCTTATTTCTTTTTAAAAAATTTTTATTTTCCAGTTATTTACTGAGATGTTGGCAAAGTGGGTAGAGGAGGACAGGAGATGAAAGAGAAAGGAAGAGAAAAAAAAAAGGAGATTTAGAGACAGAGAGTCCAGGGAGATTGAGAGAGAGAGAGAGAGAGTTGGGAAAAGAGAGAGAGAGAGAGAGAGAACTTAATTATGCAGCAGATGTTGGGAGTGGTATTTATTCACCAAAACCGCAGGGTCATTCATTAAAATCTCAGTTTTAATTAGCAAACACCTGTTTTCTGTTTGATTTTACATTGATATCTACTGTCTGCAATTTGCTTTCTTCACTACGAGCAATTAGATAGCCCTGACAGTAATAGTTAATCTAATTAGTCCCGAGGTGCCCTGGGAGGCAACTATTGACTTGAAGAAATTACAGATACAAGCAATCACATTTTCATTCACCTGATTGTAAAACATTTGCACGCAGTTATTGTTGGGTGTCACCTTTTCCCTTGGTTCTTCCTTTTAAATTTGGACTTAAGAGGAAGACTGAACTAATAAAGTTTTTTGAATGTTTACTATGCACCATTCACCATACTGGGTTCGGAAAGTGGAAAGATGATACCATTATAGCTCCTAGCCTAGAGGAGGTTATAATCTGATGAAAGAGACAGATACATAAATACAATAGATAATTGTCTATGTAAGATGCTTGGGAGCCCAGAGAAGCTGAGATGAATCCAAGTACTTGTAAATAGAATCAAGATACTCCTCTAATAAACTTGAGGTTGCTGCTGAACGAACAGGATAATGACACTGTTTTCAAACCGATAAAGTTGGATTTGTTTTAAAATTGGTAGAAGTTTGTTTATAAGTATCATATGAGTGAGTCTACTAGCATCTAATCACAAAAATTGATGATGTCATGTGATGTCTCTCTTTATATAGATTATGACATGTAAGATGTTCTGTTTATTAATTATGAAGTTTAGTTAAAGTAAGTTGTCCTAAGGTCTCAGAAATATATTTCAAAGGGGAGTCATTTATCAGTCCTAATTCCATATGCACATTTCAAAAATGGCAGTTAAATGATTGAGATAGACTGTCCACAAGTAAAGTAAAAAAAAACCTCCCCAAACCAATGGTGTTGAGAGTGATGTCTGGCAAAAATTCTTCCTCTGCTTCAGTCTGTCTAATATACAGTTGACCTTTAACATGGGTTTGAACTGTGTGTGTCTACTTACATACAAATTTTTTCAATAAATATATTAAAAGCGAAATCAATAAATATAGTGAAAAAATTTTGGAGATTTCTGACAATTAAAAAAAAACAATTGAGAGACCACGTAGCTTTGTAATATCAAGGCAATTGAGAGAAAGTTAGGTATTTCACAAATGCTTATAATGTATGTAGATATTTGTCTATTTTTCATTTACCACCATAGAATATACACACAAGGCTGTTATAAAAAGTTTAAAATACAGGGGTCTGACAGAAGTAACACCTTCTTGAGTGTGGTTGGTAGGGTAATAATATGGGCATAATAATTTATGGTTTTAATTTGAACAGTTCACCTAAAATGTCATAGGGTGTGCTTGAGCGTGATGTTTTTATGTTAAAGAATTATATGCTTATGATTTTGTAATAAAAGATTTTTAAAAATTATTTATTTATGTTTAGACAGAGGAGAAAGGATGGAGAGAGGGGGAGAAATATCAACGTGTAGTTGCCTCTTGCACACCCCTCCTGGGGACCTGGCCGGCAACCCAGGCATGTGCCCTGACTGGGAATCAAACTGGTGACCCTTTGTTTCACAGGCCAGTACTAAATATATGGAGCCACACCAGCCTGCCGGGGCTGTAATAAAAGACTTTGTAATAAAAAAAGGGATGTTATTTGTGCCGGACCCTGTTTATTGAAATTTACATGCACAAACATTTATAGGCTGTACACGGCACATTTTGCAGTCAAAAGAACTATAAACAAATGTAAAGAAGTATTAAATCAGAATTGCATAAATTTAACTACACTAAATACTGCACTACTGAAATATTTTTGTAGCCACCTCGAGTTTGTCACCTTATTGTGATAAACTCGAGTGTTGTAAGTATTCATTGCAAATGCCATTTGACACCATCTCCATGTTAGCAATTCCTCTCTCCAGTAAGTTGCGTAGCATGGGCAACAGTGATCTCTCCCAGTTCTTGTGTGTTTTTCTCCATGTTTACCGTAATACCGAAGAACTTGAGTAACGCCATATACAGTGCCACGAGTTATGCTGAAAGGGCTCCCACGATGCAGAGAAAACCATGACATGGCAAGACAAAGTCGAATTGCTTGATATATCACATAAATTGAGATCTGCGGTTTCCCACCATTGCAAAATAAATGAATCTGGTGTAAGAATCTTTTTTTTTTTTTAAAGAAAGTCTGTGACTCTGTTGCTACAGCTACACAGCAGGTGTGAAAACCTTGAACTTTTTACAAAATACCATTTCATTTTGTACTGAAAATACAGCATTTATTCAGGTGCAGGATTGCTATAAGAAAGGTATACCTGTAGACACTAATACAATTTGAGAAAAAGTAAAGTCATAGGACCAATTAAAGATAAAGTAAGGTGAAGGATCTAAAGTTGGAGAATTTAGTGCCAGGAAAGGATGGTTTGATAATTTTAACAACAGTGCTAGTTAGAAGCTTCATATATAATATTTCATTTTAATTCCCATGTTAATCCCACCACCTAAATTTCACGTATTTATAAATTAATGGAAAAAAAAGGCTCAAAATAGTTACATGGATTTATTAAAGCTTATAGTTAAGAAGTAGCAAATCATTTCTTTGATCAAGATCTCTCTGATTATTTACACTTTTTGACTGTCTTCAAATTTCATCTAGTAAAACGACTATGCAGCCCTGGCCAGCGTGGCTCAGCTGTTCGGACATCGTCCTGCAAATCTAGAGGTGGCCGGTTCGATTCTGGGTCAGGGTACATGTCTGGGTTGCAGGCTCTATGCTCTGTCCTCTGTCGGGGTGCTTACAGAAGGGAGCCGGTCAGTGTTTCTCACATCGATGTGTTTCTCCTCCTCGTTCTCCCCCCCGCCCCTCTCTCTGAAATAAAATTAAAAAATTAAATAAAAGATGAATATTCATATCATGCTCTGCATTTTACAGCACATTTAAAAAAACTATATATGAGGTTCTACCTAAGAGAGTGGCTGGCATTTGCATTCTATCTTTGATTGTCACCATGACCTCAAGACATTATTGGGACATGTAATATTTACGTTCTGTTACAGGTGAAGAAATCAGAAAGTAGTAAGTCTAGAGACCATCAGGATTCTGTTAGACATGACGAAACTGAGATTAAATAAAGATAAATCATACACTGTTCTACCTGTAAGGAACTAATCATGTTATCAAAAAGACAAACATAGGGTGAACAGATTATTATCCATGATAAGAGACTTAATAGAGGCAAACACAGGGATTTGGGGGAATATAAAATAACAATTTTCCATTCAAAGCAGCAGCACACATTGCCATTTCTAAGTAACCTGTGAGCCGTTCAATATTTATCTTTCCTGTATGGCATTACTTCAGAATAAAGTAACCCAGTTTTAGCCTGTTCATGGTAGCTCATAGGCTACCTATGGTCAGCTGTACTCAGTTGTATACTGGTAAACATTTAAGAGTTGGCACTATGGGCAAAAAAAAAGACAGGCTTTATAGCGTTTGACAATTTCCATGCTATAAACACGCCTGCAGTTTCAAACTACCACCTTGATGTAACTGCATGCAGAGCTGGAAAGAGATCTTCACAATCCGCACGCAGGAGCTGCCAGGAGCTGGCCCCTCACGCCACTGGCGTAGTTAACATTGGACGGTGAGGGAAGCGCGTTTCACTAGTAACTTCAACTCCTTTGCAGTACTCGTTCCTCCCTGCATGGTGCCTCATCCTCATCCACATGGGTACGCTGGCGCCCTCCCATCCTCGCTTACTGGGGGACAACTTCCATCAGGAAAAGATTAAATCAATTAATCACCTCACCGAGAGACTTTTGTGCTTTACTAATTAGGAGAAAATGATGGCGAGAACAAGCAGGTAGGGAATGCATTTCCCTTCCTTCTTTGTGATTCCCGTAATCGCAAAATTTAAGTGGTTGCCAGCATTAGCCAGACTTTAATGGGAAACCTAGCAGCACAAGGTCTTGTCTCACAGAGAAGGCACATTTTTGTAGCAATAGTTTAGCAGAATCAATGCACTAACACAAAGAAGCAACTATAATGCAAGAAACCAGGTGAATGAGGTAACGGGGACATTGCCATTCTCATCAAAAGCGACCGATGCCGCCAAGACACTGAAAGAGTCTCGCAAGGAGTAAATACATTCTTTTTACAATTGCGTCTCCTTTCTTATTTTACTGTTGAATTTTTACCTCAGTTAAATTCTCATTTTTATCTGTCCTTTCATCCTAGACAACTATGTTTACTTCCAAACATTGTCAGGATGCAGAGCTCACATATCCCAAGTGTCGCTATTCTGCGGAGGGAAGCCGGGGAGCACATATCAGGGACCCCGAGCTGCTTCCCGTTATGGAGAGCTGTGATGTTATGCTATGCTTTTCCCTCCTCCAGACTTGCTTCTTTGTCAGACAGGAAAACAGCTCTGGCTACTTTCTCATTGATATTCAATGGCTTGATTTGAGTACTGTTTTAACACTTCATCAGGAAAATTATTCTTTTTTTCTTTATGCAGGTAATTTTAAAAGGCTTGCTGAATTTTAAAATATCTTTCTGTCATATCTCTAGGCTCTTATTTTTTCATAAAAAATGCACCTCCAATTTGATAATAGAGGTCACAGAAGGATTTGTTTTGGAATGTATACTTCGGCAAATTATTAATTCGATAATAGTAAAAGCAAACACATATCACACTTGCTCTGTAAGTCATTCCACAAAACACTTTACATATGCTAACTCATTCATTCCTCATAACAACCAACTGGTAGGTACTATTATTTCCCCAATTTATAAGAAAAGAAGTTGGGGCACAGAAAGTCACACAAATAGCAAATGATGGAGCTGGCTTTTGAGCCCAGCACAACTGGCCATAGAACATAGGGCTTTTCACTTCTGCCCTATTTTTTGACCTAAAACAAAGATCATGATCTATGATTTGGCCTATCAAACTGGGAGTAAAGGAGACATTAAAGGGTTCTCAATATTTGGGATCAGCTACTGCCATTCTCCTAAAGAAGGAAGCACAAGGTATCTAGCTAGCGGTACAAAAACTATTTTATTATCGGAATACATATAAAATTTTGGAAAAATTAAAATCTTTTTGAAATGCTAGCAATGAGTACTGACTTCTTTTACGGCAGCCACCTGCTTCCCGGACACCAGAAGAAGAGCCGATAATTGTACCAGGCACACCTCAACAGTAGTGGTACCTCAAAGAACCGGGCTCACAGTTCGTGCTTCATAGATGTTTATTGAGTGAAATGCATACAATTAGAATAGGTTGCCACTGTTTATGAGGCTTGATATCCTAGGCTTAGAACCATGGAGTGATTTCTCAGAGTTGCAGAATAGATGATCATTTATCAAAATGTAAAGTTCTTTAGGAAGCTTAAGACATTTGAATGTTCTCTTTAGCATGCATGCATATATTGATGGCACTACGCATATATATGTGTCAAACATATATTTTTATGAATATATATACACATACAGGGTAAAGCAAAATATGTTTACAGTTCTTAGCATGGTAAAAAATACAAGAATAAACTGTGTTTCACATACTCACAACTGAAGACCTACTTTTGCCCCCCACTGTGTATGTGCATACTCCTATAGAATATATATGTGTGTGTGTGTATATACACACATATATAGACACACCTTATGAAAACATATATATTCATAAGGTGCTCTCTTCTGGAGTGATAGGTTCTTAATGAAGTGTGTAGCCAAGTGATAAGATTTGCAAGTATGACTGGGAAAAAAAAATCAAAGATACATCTCACAGAAATCAATTCTGAGAACCAAATGAGTCAATGTTGAGACACAGGAGCATTCTGCATGAATTTAGTTTTGAAAAAAAGAATGAATCAAGCCAATTACTAGGCTAAATATAAGAAGGGAGGGACAGAGGTTGTTTAAAAAATTGCTTTGTCCCAGAAATTCAGTGGAAAAGGATAGACAAGGAAGTCAAGAACTTAACTCATGGGTTAGTGTTGAAGGTTAAGTATGAACAAAGACGGTGTGTGGGGAAGGGTAAGTTCCCAAAATGGAGACCTCGTGAACGAGCACAGAGAGTAGGCAACGGTGGAGAAATATTGCAGGTCAGCGAGGAAGGTATGCTACCCTAGTCCGCCAGAGCTCTAGCTGACAAACACCTGTGCGGGACAGTTGTAAGTTTATGTGCGCTTCATTTTTTTAAAAAGAAAAAGCACTTCTTTGAATACTTAACTGAGTCTATGGATAAAGAGGAACATTATATTTCGGTAGGTCAGTGGATAAGCGGAAAATATATGTCATGGACTATTGACTTCCCAAAAAGGCTTGGCGAAAAATGAAGTATCCAGTTAATTATTGGAAGGTATTGCTAAAAAGGAGCCAACACTATACAATCACTAAAATGTTGATATTGACAGTTATTAAAGAGAGGTGTGTGAATATATGTGTGATATTTATATAATGTATGGATTGTAGAGAAGAAATGTTCCAGTCTCATCCTAATGGGCATAAAATTATACATTGTGATAAAATTATTTAATGTCCCCCATTACCTCCAGAAATTCTTCAGAAAAAGCATGGAGAAGTATATCTGACATAAGTCCATCTTCTTAGTCACTACAGCACGCTGGTAGCTGACATAATCATGTTTTAAGGACAGTCTGGCCAGCCAGTTTTCTTTTTCTGTTTTTTCCTCCCATAGAATGGTTACAGTTGAGCAAATGCCTTTTCTTTTTCCACACAGAGTGAAGTATGTGACTCCAAATTTAGATATCCCAGGTTGAGCATGAATAAGACTTTAGGGTTGTGCCAAATTAGATGTTAAATTAAAGTCTCTGATTTAACACTCTACATGGGAAGGACTTATCAGAATTATTTTTTTCTGGAACTTCGGTTTTGTTACTTTTTCTAGGATATCTTCACTTTGTTATTTTGGAGGGGTGACTGATTCTTTAACTGAAGGCTTTTAATTTTTAGCTTGTTATTTTCCTAGTTACATCTTGCTTTTATATCAGAATGCCTGTCTCTGTTAAAAATATAAGAAGACATGATAACTGTTAAAATGAATTACACACATAACTTCTCTAATGAGAAATATAAAAGTTCGAATGAACTTACTTGCACTAGTAAGCCAACAAATAACACCCTCACTTGCTAGTTTATAGGAAGAGAGTGATATTTGAGACACAGAGCCTGTGTCTGAATCATCTCTCCTCAGTTCTAAAATACATGCAACATCTCTGATCAAATTTTTAGCAATTCTGGCTTACCTCTCTTTCAGTGACCTCTTTTGATATGTTATGTTCTAGTGAATATGAACCTGGACTTCTGAATCACACAGGCCTCTGTTTTTTTCCACTTCTTTCACAACTGGTTATAGGCCTTGGGCATGTTCCTTAACATTTTAAGTATCAATTGTCCCTAAAATGAGAATAATACTATGTATCTTCTAGAATTCGTATAATTAGCATAGATCCCGGCATATGTGTAAATGCCCCATAAATGTTAATACATGTTATGGGCTATCTATTCTTAGCTTTCCTCTATGTCCAGTTTTTCTGAACCCCTTAAGCTGCCACACCCGGCCTGGTGGCACCGAACAAACAACAGCGTAAGTTAAATGTCAGCCCTGAATCTCACACCTTTAGCTAAATTTATACTTAGTATTGCACCTAAACATCACCCAAAGCTCTGGACCTCTGAACATGTTCCTACTTTTCCATATTGAATTCACACTGGATGTTTGAATTTCTTTCACTGATATGATAATAACAGCAGAATGACAAAGGTCAAGCACTGGCTAGGCACAGAGGTAGGATTTTGACACACGCATTCTCAGCCAGGTCTGGGTTGACCATTATCCTTTTCACTATGACATTGACCCCTTACTTATGTTATCTCATGGGCCACCTCTACTCTGGTTGCCTTGAATGAGCTTTGTCCTATGTTCCACTTTGGTTCCTGGATACCATATTTGCCAAATTCAAAGGGCTTTGAGTGTCAAGTCTACCTAACCAGCAAAGAAAGAGCTTAAAACCACTACTGAGGTACTGGGCAAAGGTGTGTCTTGGCAAATTTAAAGCATGGATCACACAATTATTGGGCACAGGGTAAAAATTTAATCTTGAAACACTAGTCATTGATTTAAACTCCGTCAATACCTCTGATGCTTTTGACAGAATTTTTCCTGCCTTGCTTATGCAGTGTACTTTGATCAATCAAGTCCCTCAGTTTCTAGGAGGCAGAGTTAGGGGAGTTTTTGGTTACCTGCCTGATAGGGGAGACAAAACTATGTCTTTCCTTACATGCAGTCACCTAGCCTCCTCCAAAAGGCTTTCTACCAACATTACAGTGGATTTGCACTCTCTGCGTGCTTTGGTGATGAGTTGAGAGGCTCTCTTAAAAGTTAACATTGAAGAGACGCATGCAATTTTGTATACCACGTGGTTCATTTACATCAGGCAGTGTAATGTCACCTGAGACAAGAAAACATGCTGCTCTGTGGCCAGCATGTGGTTTCTATATTGATAGATGAGTTGCTAGTCTTGCCATCTAATAAACTTCCTCATAGGATAGTTCTCCTTAAAGGGTTAAAAACCAACTGGGGACTTTGCAGAGGTAGCAGTGCTCCACGCTTTTTTTTTTTTTTAGTCTTTACAGGAATGCATTATAATCCAGGTCAAGATAGATGAAAGGTCAGTAATTAGGGTGACAAGGAATTGAGCTGAGGCCAAATGGATGATTTTGTTATATCAACAAAATATGACCTTAATAAGGATTTCCCATTTAAAAGCCATACAGGGAACCTGAATTCATAAGATGAATGGATAAGTGCTGTGGGGGAGCAAGAAACTTTTCTCTATCCATCAAGGTTCTTTAGGCTGGTCTAGTAATTAAATCTGCATGAGACAGAGTAGTAAGAGAATGACCAGATATAATTATGCACATAAGTATGGGAACCCCACACACATGAGAGAATCAGATACCCCACCTGCCCGAGAGGTACAAAGGCAGAAAGTCAAAATGAGGTGTACGTGACATTCAGAGCTAAGGATGAGGTAAGCTTGGGGCTTCAGAGGGGAGGGAGGTCATTTCTAAGATGGTAAGAGCAGATATTCAGTAATTAGCAGTCTCTGCTGTCCTATAGATAGGTCATTATGGGCAAGGACCCTAATTTAAATTCTGGTAGGTAGTTAAAGGAGGATTGGAAGTGGGGTGGGGAAGTTATTTTTCAGCCCACAGGGTCCTGGTTGCCTTTAGCTCAATGCAATCTACATACCACGAGGCACGTGTTGGGGTGACTCATTCAAAACCCCTACAGTGCCATGCTTTGCCAGTTGTCAGTTTGTCATTACATTGGCCTTTATATCATCCTGTGTTTTCCTTTTTAAAATTCTTATATAGTATTTGAATAATGATTTTTAGGTAGGAAGTTGGCAACTGTGACCATATTACAAAATCTTTTGCACATCCAATTTGAATAATATAGTCTAAGTGAATACATTGTATGCCTGTTATTTATAGTTTTGTATAAAAATAGTTCTGTATTGATGTGAAAAGCTAAACATTATTGAGTAGCATTTCAGGTGATTTTAAATGTGATATATTCAATATGTGAAATAAAAGCACCTGCATATAATTTCTTCCTTCCTCGGTAATCTTCAACTTCCAACATTGCTGATATTACTCTATAATAGAAAAAAAATTTAACTTTATTTTTATTGTTGACACTATTACAGATGTTCCCATTTTACCCTCTTTGACCACCTTCACCCAGCCCCCACCTTCTTTCTGGAGTAGATAAAAAAAGCAGTGGTACATTTACATAATAGGATACTATGTAGCTGTAAAAATAAATTTTATTTTATTCTATTTTTTTTTATTTCCAAAAGACTCACTTCTAGCTTTGATACCAGAGTTGCCTGACATCAAAAGCCATGTCAATAGTTTTTAGAGGCCCACGTAATTATAAATCACATTAACAAGATTTTAAGCTTTTTAAACATTATGTTTGCCTTTTCTAATTGTCTTCCTTGCTCATATTGTTCTCTACTTTTCCACTATTAGTGTACAAGAAAAATATTTCATTAATTTTCATTTCTGTTCTACAAGTTACTCAAAGATGGAAGAAGAAATTTTTTCCACACGGATGTGGGAGCCTAATCATTTTCAGTGTTGATGTTCCATGAGAAGAAGAGTCATTGATAGAGCAACTCCTTAACTGTTTAACTAACTCACAACTAATTGCCTTACTTGATACTTACTTTCATCTTTATTGGATACTAATGAATATGCTTGGCACTGAATGAACAAACTTTCATTAATCTTAAAGTTTTGGCTTTGTGGGACATACAGTTTAGAATACATCTGCTCAAACCACAGAAAGTATGCAATTTTAATATTAAAACATAACCAAATAGGTACCATGCCATAATTATTATCAAAGGAATTTTATATCCAAATTTCTCTCTTATACACTGCTACAGTCTTTAAAGGTAGAGAGTATTCTTTCTATTTCACAGATAAAATATACCAAAAACTCAGAGTCTATGATAAAGATGAGAATAAAAAAATACTGACTCTTAGCCCTTTCCATAAGAATATATTTTCTTTGGGCAATAATCATAGGTAATGGGGAAGTATCCTATATGAGAAAAAACTGTGATGTGTGTGATTTCAAAGCACTCAGTTTGCCTTCGTGAGCGTTTGCAGAGTGCCCTGTATTTCTCAAACACTGAGCAGCAGTGTCTGGCAGGGACCACCTGTCTCCCCAGCACCACCGTGATGTTTAGTCCCTTAGAATTCAGGAAATGATCTTCTCTTCTTTATTTCCAGATTGTAAAATAAAGGTTGCCTACATCCTTTACTTGCTATCCAAGGTAGTTACTGTGCACCCAGAGAAGAGCAGAAGAGTGGCAATTTGTAAGGTGGTATTTTACATTCGCCTCATTTGTCACCCTAATGGGCCAGTGAGGGGCACTATTTCATGCTTGGTTAATTCCTCTTTTCAGGCTCTGCTTAGGGGATTAGGAACTTCCTAGGATGTGAACAAAGAAACAATTTAAAGGACATGACACTGCCCGAACCCCAGAAAGATTTGCATTGTCTCTTCTATTGGTAGAGTCCTCCTTATTCAATGGATGCAGTTTTGAAAGGCTGCTTGAAAATTTACATATGTTTTAAACAGTTATTCTGTCACCATGCTAGAGTAAATTTCATACAATAATGAAAATAGGACTCATAATTTAAAAATAAAATCTCGGCTCTGGTTGTAACTTCCCGCCTTCTTGTTTTGAAATCTTTGGCACAATATTTGGAAAGTCTTACTTTCCACTTGTATATCATTACAAAAATTCTGGGAAATCATATTGAGAAGAACAGAAAAGGCAGAATTTTGAGCTAACAGTGTACTCAACTTATCATATGTTCAACAACCAAAAGTTCCATAAAAATACTTAAAAATACATACGAAAAGAAAATTGAACAGAATTGTAAACTAACAATGGGAATAAGTTATATAGTGAGGTCCAGAGAAATTCTAACAACTGTTAAGAAGTACTTTTGTTTTATGCTACTGTTGATCAAGCTTCTGAACTAGAACAGCATATTGCCATGAAAAAAGGAAGAATGTAATTTTATTCTCCTTAAAATTAGCTCAGAAATCTCAGATACAGACACTGCATAACCAACTCACCAAATAAATAAACAAATAAATAAATAAGGCAGCTGTCTGGGAACAATTTCTGAGAAAGCCATGGATAGAGTTTCATTCCCCAAACGTCCCCTGTAATCGTTAAATTCAGACTGCTACACCGACTGAGACTCAATGGTTCCCATGATTCAACAAAGAAAGGAGAATTGACTCAGTAGAAGTTCACTGTGTCAACTAAATCCTGAATTTCCTGTCAAAGAAAATGTTTATATGCAGAGAAAGTCATAGGAAAAAAAAAATCACAAGGAGCAGGTCATGCTGGGATATTATAGAACACCATGCAGATATGAGTGCAAAGAGACATCAGAGAAAAAAGTATATAAACTATCATGGTATATACATGCCATCACTTGGACTGAACTGAAAGCATGTTAGTGGTTTACAGTTAAAAAGAGTGTTGGAAAGTTGTAATCATAATTTCTGAGAGGGATTATCGATTGATACAGTTTTAGGAAGACATTTGGACAATATCCATGAAAATTAGTGATCTGCTTATTTTTAGTCCTAGAAATTTTATCCTAGGTGTCTGTCCTAGGGGGGAAAAGCTCACTATGTGAATTAGGAGGAAGCTATCAAATTAGCAGTTAAAAAATAATAATCATAAATAAATAAATTGATGATACAGAGAACAAGTTTGATAAATACCACCATAATTCAGAAAGAAAACATAGACAAATTAATATAATGAGAGAGATATGTAAGATTTATGAAATGGGAATGGAAATTCCATTTGAGAATTACAGATTTAGCTGTAGAGGAGGAAGTAATAAGAACAAATTAATAATAAAAATATGAAAGAAAATTCTTCTGAGCTAGAAATAGGATTCAATTTTTTTGTTTTGTTTTGTTTTGCTTTTGGCTTACTTATTTTGTTTTGCCTATTCTTTAATCAGAACAGCTTAAAACATTCAAAATCTTATCACTCCCATCACTGAAGGCAGGCTAGTTACATTAAATGGATCCTCAAATTTCAGTGGTTTAAAACCACAAAGGGTCATTTCCTGCTCATGCTGGGTACCTAGGTGGATGTAGGCTGTTTCAGTCTCCTTTTCTGCACTTTCATGATTAACAAGGCAGGAAAGGAAACATCATAAATCATGGCACATAGTGCTGGCTCATACCTCATTGGCCAAAGTAAGTCACATAGCTACACTGGAATTTAAGAGGTTAGAGGAGACCAATTTTATCAAATATTCTAGGAAAAAAGTTATTGCAAACAACATTAAAACTACCCATGGGAATGATTTTTAAAATACTAAGATATTTTTCCCTTGGTGAAACTAAAATTTTCTGGGAAGAAAAAATTTCTCTAAGCATCCAGGAAGGAAATAATTGATTACTCAAAAATAAGTATCACACTGAACAAACTTCTAAATCATCAAGAGAAGGCAAAAACAAGTCTGATGTGAGGAACTTTGTGCTAAAAAGAATGGGATTTTTATTCTTCTAAACCTTGCTAGGTGAATAGGGACTAGCCGAAGGGATATAACAGCGTGACAATGGTTAAAATGACAGGGACAGAGATTTTGGAGAGAAATAGGGAAGAACTTGTGGGATAAAAACCATTGCTCGCTAAGAAAAAGGGAAACTGAGGAAGGGAAACGAGGATCAAAGGGGGATGCTTAAGCAAATTTATTATGTGAAGTGCAGATATAATGTCTTGAGTCTATAAAATATTGCTTATTAATTACATATGTGATAAATACATAGGTATATGTGTATATTATTTATGCATATAGATGTTTTTTATTTTTATTTCAAAAATATTTTTTAATTTTCTGAGATGTATTTAAAATCGTGGACACAGTGACCTCCGGAAGCCCAGTCCCTATGCGGAGATGTACAGCTAGGCCTAGCCATTTGAGCCTACCTCAACGTGGTCCAGTACCACTCCTGTTGACTGAGTCTCCCAACAAGAAATTAATCTATGCCCCTCTTGGAGCCTCAGATGTAGCAGGGTGATCTAATCCCATAAAGTATCATCAGAAGTGAAAGAGGAAGGAAACAAAATAGTTCACGTAAGCCAAGCTGACTAAGGGAACTGCAGCCAATTTTTTGATTGTTTTCCTTTTGACTGACACCTGGAAACTAGGAAAGAGAATTTTGCCTACCAAAATATATCTTTAAAAAGTCTAGTGACTCAGAAAATTTCACTAAGCCAGCTGTGGTTTTCTAAAAATACTGGGCTTGTGACATAAGGCCGAAACACACTACCTCATCCAAAAATCCTTCCTTAGTTTTCCAACAGCGTTACGGTCTTTTCCACTCTGCTCTTATTGACATTATTATAATTTTTACAACTTCATTGAGTTGTAAAGTAAAATAAATGACACATATGTGAAAGGTAAAGTTCTGTGTGCTTACCATCACTACAATGAAGACAGTGAACATGCCATCACCCCTACAAATTTTTTATGGCAATTTTAAATTTATCTCATTATTCACCCCTCAACCCCAGGCAACCACAGATACACGTTGTCTTATATCATGGAACCTTGTTAAATTTATGTATTAGTTCTAGTAGTCATTTGGAGGCTCCTCGGGATTTTCTACATAAGACATATCATCTGGAAAGAATGAATATTAACTTCTGTTCTGCAACGTCTTCCTTTTTTTCAAATGTAAAATTAAATTTATATTACTAAAATAAGCCATATAAAAATTGTCCTTTTTATATATTGTAGTATTTGATTTGTTGTTTTAAGAATATTTGTATTATGGGAAATATTGGTGTATAATTTTCTTTTTTACTTGTTTACTACGATTTTGATATTAGAGTTATATGGATCTAATAACATAATTTTGAGTAGTGTTTCTTTTAATTTCTGCAACTTTTATGTAGAATTGCAGATATTTCTTTCCTAAATATTTGAAAGGATTCTCTAGCAAAGCATTTTGGGCTAGAGTTTTCTGTTGGGGAAGATATTTAATTTAAATTTTTATTATTTATTTAATAGAAACAAAGATATTCAGATTTATTCAGATTTTTTTTCTTGTGCCAATTTTAATAACTTTTATTCCAAGATTTTGTCTATTTCATCTAAGTTGTTATGTTTGCCAAAAGTTGTTCATGTTATTAATACCTGTAAGATATATGATCATAACTCCTTTTTTCTTGTTGTCAAAGATGATTTGTGTTCTTTCTCCTTACTTTTATTTTATTTTTTTAAAGATGTTATTTATTTATTTATTTTTAGGGGAGAGAGAAAGGGAGAGAGAAAGAGAGGAAGAGAAATGTTGATCAGTTGCCTCTTGCACGCAACCCAACTAGGGACCTGGCCTGTATCCCAAGCATGTGCCCAGACCAGGAATCCAACTGGTGACCTTTTGCTTTGAGGGAGGATGCTTAACCAACTGAGCCATGCTGGTCAGGGCTTTTCTCTTTATTTTTAGAAAATCTAACAAGCTACCATATTTCATTGATCTTATCAAAACACTAGCTTTCTTTTTTTTTAGAGTAAATACTATTAATTGGTGTTACAGTTTCCTTTCAGAAATTGTGTCAATTTAAAAAAAAATGCAATCTTTATGATATGTTTTCCATTACCATTTAGTCCCCTAATAGCCACCCCCCGCCCAGCAGTCACCCTCCTCTTGTCCATGTCCATGAGTTCTTTTTCTTTTTTGCTCAATCCCTCCACCTCCTCACCTTCCCCTGGCCTTGCTACCTGTCATCTGGTCTCCATCTATGAAATCACAGTGCTAATTTTTTCTATTAAAAATCTTGTTAATTTTTCTATTTTATTTATTTTTCTCTTGGTTTTATTATTTATTACAGTAATAGCTTATAGTTTTAAATTTGTCTCTAGTCTTGCTTGAGCTGCATCCCATAAATTTTGAAATTTTTCCTTGTCATTATTTTGAAATGTTTTCCTATTTTTCTTGTCATTTCGTCTCTGCTTCATGGATTATTTAGAAACGTGATGTATAATTTCTAGATATTTGGAGCTTTTTTGATATTTCACTGTTATTGATTTCTAATAGTATTGACCAGGGAACACACTGTATTACTTCTATTTTATTTTGCCTTTAAAACATTATTTATTTATTTGTTTATTTCTCTATCACCATCTATCCCCTCTATATCCTCTTCCACCTACACCCACTCCCCTTCCCCCATAGTCATTGCACTGTGGTCCAGTGTTCATGAGTTCTTTCTCTCTCTTTTTTTTTCCTTGCTCATCCCCTCCACAACTCTGGGCCCCACACCCCCACCCCCAGCCTGCTATCTATGAGTGTCTCTATTTTGCACGTTAGTTCAATTTGTTCATTAGATTACACATATGAGTGAAATCAGATGGTATTTGTCTTTCTCTGACTGACTTATTTCACTTAGCACAGTGTTCTCCCTTACGCTGTCACAAAGGGTAAAAGCTTCTTCTTTTTTACAGCTGAAGAGTATTTCATCGTATAAATGTACTGCTTATCTATTGATGGACACTTGGGCTGCTTTCAAATGTTGGCTCTTGTAAATAATGCTGCAATGAACATAAGGATACATGTATCCTTTTAAATTTACAGAAGAAGAGATAAGCAGAAACTAGGTGGGTATGATGAAAGGAAAACATTGGTGATATTGCAGGTAAAATTATTTAATTAGTAATCTTTGGAAAAGGGAAATATATCACCCAGTGTTCGGTCTTCTGTGATCCTTAAGTGAAACAGATAATATGCACTAAAGTAATCCTTGTATTGGTTCACTAACTCATAAGAGGTTTAGGAAAACCCAATACTTTCTGGAATTTACTGCATATTTCCAGTATTTTATGTTCCACTTCTCTATAATTCCCCACCCCTTTAAAAAACGTCTCCTGAAGAATGTTCAGACATTCCTTAGTCCCCAGTGGCTAAGAAAATGTCACTTTATGGAAGCTCCTACCTTGATATGCCCAAATCAGGAATACCTGATCTCCTAGGTTGATCAATATTCCCAAGATAGTCTTCAACACTATTCTTTCCCACAAAGACTCTGATGTTGGCTTCCAAAAATCTACATTTTAAGAATAATTTATGATTAACGTTGGAAAAGAATAAATAACTCTGACCATAAATGTAACATCTGAAGTCTGAAACCATTTCCTAGATAAGACCTGTCAACTGGAGGTAAGATTAATGGCTGGCCTCAACCTCAAACTTTTCATACCTCTAGGCAGTTGAGTTATCTTACATAGGTTCAGTATTTTTATTCACAGGATTTAGCTCTAGAACAGCCTAAATATTCTAAAAGCAAAGTGCCATGTTGATCTTTTTTTCTGAAAAATCTCTGTATCCAAAAACCATAAAACCATCAACGGAGAGAATGATTCTTCACCTTGAAACTGTTGAGTCCATACAAAGGACTCTGGTCTCCAGTATATAAACCATTCAAGTAACACTTTGGGCTGACTTTGATGTCAATACAGAGTCAGACTTAGCTGAATCTCCCTTAGAGATTGCCTTCAGCATGAATAGTAGCTACAGCATACAATTTTAGGGTTTTGGAAGCATCATGTCTTCCAAGTAAAGCATCAAGTAAGTGCATAACATCTTTATAAGCTCCATTGCAATTTTTGCAGTGACTACAAAATAACACAAAACATGATCACCAATTTATAACATAAATTGGCTCTGACAAAACGAAAAGCCAAGTGTTCTGAGTATTTTCATAAAATTGATTATAATTCTTTTTCTCATTTTAGTGGTGCAATGCTATCCCGGACCTCATTAGTTTTCTCGTACTAAAGGAGGCACTTTAATCTCAGTATCTACCAGACCTGAGATGACCATCGTCTTTCTGCAAAATATCTTCAGGTTTCAGATGAAGCGACATTATTTTAGACTTTCGACTCTAATGTTCTGTTTATTGTAGACCCTTGCTGAAGTTCGCTAAACCTGGAAGCACATGTACATTGCTAATTGTCTAAAGCCTGAGGACAAAAGCACTAAGCTCAAGGACTTAAGACAATTCCTAAAACGCTGTGCTTCTTAACAGGAAGATACAAATCACCTTGCAGTCCTCTACAGTGTTCTGCTACAATTATCCAGTCCATGCTATTACACCAAAAAATTGTGGTTTTTTTTCCAGTAAATACAGCTATAATCCTCAGTAGTTCCCACCATCCGTAGCTGAAGAATGAGACATATCCAGACACTTGTTAATCAGTATAAGTGGCTCAAAGAATTGAGCCTCACTGTGCCTGTATAATTCTGCAGGGTGGTTATCAACTAGTTACTGCATCATCTGAGGGAGGGAGAGGAAAGGATATCCAAGGAAGAAGTGTATCATTAAAGGTCACATCTATTTAAAGCACTCCCAGGTGAGAAAGAAAGGCAAACTGTCAATCAAATAAAAAAGCAATAGCAATCACACTATGACTGTTTAAGAGAATTAATTTGAATCGAACCATGGCAAACTGTTTGCAAAACTTAGCTCCCTCCACTGCTCTCAGTCTGTGCTCTCTCCCTTCAGCTTTGTGGTTACTCTCTCAAAAAGTCTCCCTGTTGCTTATCTTGCGAACAATGTTACCCATCTATCCCACCAAATTCTTAGAATGTTTTTCTACATTGACTTAACATTCACATGCCCACTTTCATAATGCTTCCCCGCACTCTACTTCCCCTAGTTGGCACTGCATTGTCAATGTTAACCCGCTGAAGATAGAGTGTGAAAAGCCACTCTAGAAACATTATTTGCATGACCAGACACATTTGTGGTGTCATCTGCTTATTACAAATAAAGTTACAAATGTGAGGACAGTCACACGTGTCTATTTGTGATCAAATGGGAGCGACGTAAATAGCTCATGTGTGCTCTGTGGTGACTTTCCAAAATCTCTCTCTCAGGACTCTGGGATAGTTAGCATCAATTCTGCATATTTTCTTTGACTGGAATATTTAAATAGGGTAAATATGGCCATTCTTTTCCTCCACTTAAAGCTGGTAGAACAAATAGGACCCGCCAAATTTATATGCCCAATTACTTTTAGGTTAACAAGCTCTGAAGTGCTCTGGAAATGCTCCCCTAGAGTTTCATTGTGGGTTAATGGAGAATCATCCAGCCTTTCTTCAGGACTATTAGAATAATAAACACCAGGCAGTTCAATCAATTAGACGTTTCACCAGGACCATCACTCAAGTGGACAAGTAATTCAGATCATTCCCCAAGGAAATTTGGCCTCAATGATCTCTGCTGTTTGCCAAAACCCGGGTGAAAGACAGTTAAGAATGATTCCGCCAAGGATAGAAGTCGGAGCCTGTAGGAGAGGCCCTTACAGCGCTTGTTTGGGGGAGCTGCGTAAGAAGAACCAGGAACAGAGGCCCGATGCAGGCAGTGGGATCCCTATCCTTTTTCCCTTAAAGACAAAGTCGTAATCAACTTAGAGCCTCTGAATGAGAAGTGAATACAGTAAAAACCTCGCCATTTGAGAGTGAAGGTGAGTAGGTGTGTGTGGAGAGCAGTCAGATTCCAATTTGAATATACAAAAAAAAAAAAAATCAAACACCACCCAGAATTTAGAATACTATCAGGGCAGTTTCATTGTTGCAAATAAATATCGTAGATGAAAATAAAGTAGCAAATTGTTTTCTAATAGAATTCTTTAGGCCCCCTGATTTTAACACACATAAGGATGATTTAGAAGTATTATGTCAATTAATTGTTTATAAATGGTACTTCTCAAGTGCTAAAAGGTTCTGGGAAACAATTGTTTCCTTTAAGTGTTTTAAAATATCTTTCCAGCACACTTACACCATGAATTATTTAGAAAATCTTTTCTCTGTTGTTAGTTTAAAGACAAAATTTAGTTCAGTTCTAATCAAAATTATCACAAATTTTTATTGATACTGTCTGATATACTTTGTTGCTTGCTGTATGACTAGTATTTTGTAAACTTAGTTGCAATTATAAATATACAACTTCTTCCATAGCAATGAATTTTTATTTCTAAAAGGCAGTAAGAAATGGGAAAAACTATCCAAAATAGGATAGTGTTGTTTGACATTTCCACTCCTAACAGAAAAATTGTTTGTTTTGATGGTTATTATAGGCCATATTTTAAAGTAAAGAGAACTGCTGTGGCGTGTGTATGTGTGTGTCTGCACACGGAGAAACCAACTATTTTCCCAGTTCCTCTCATAAAGAACAAGCCACTGGCAGTCTTGCATTTTGTTAGTGAGTTAAGTTTTATAAACAAAGGTAGCAGTGGTGCAGTAGATTGAGATTTCGAATTATAACTAACATTTTTTGACTCGATGTGTGATGTGTGTATGAATATGCACGCAGAGTCCTCCACTACACACACACACACACACACACACACACACACACACACACACACATACTTTTTACAACATTTCAATACTGAAAGAGAGCATATAAGACAATTCATTTTCTCCCTTGGGGATGGGAAGTAAGATAATATTCTCATTTTATTGAGGAATAAAAGAGATTCAGAATGGTTGTGCACTGTAAGCTCAGGTATTGTGCTTTTAGACAAGAATTCCCCCAAAAAAGGAGAATGTTTCTAGACGTTCTGGAGAGGAGTGCGATAATTATTTATTTATTTTTTACTCAAAGTTATTTATTGAGCACTTGCCATGAGCCTGCTTTCTAGGTGCTGAGGATTATGAATGAACTAATAATACACTTGCTATTATGAAATTTATAGTCAATTACATATTTACTTTATCACTAACTTTTAACTTCCTAATTACAATACTATATTACATTTACATGCCTTTTTATAGTTTGCAATACCTTTCCACACACATTATTCCCTTTCAATTATCCTAAGAACTGTATGAATTAGACACTACCTTACTCACTCCAATATATAGATATGCAACCTGAGGCTCAGTGAGGTTAACTGATTTGTGCAATGTTATCCAGCTAGTTATGGGAACCGAGACTCCACCCAGGACTGCTGATTCCTTCGTGGGGATCTTCCAGCTACATCAAAGAGAATCTCTGTTTCCCCACAGGAGTGAAGAGAAACACACTCAGTGGTTATTTATTTCTTAGTCTCACATCATCTTGTAGTGAAGTTTACACTTGAACATGCCAGGTTTTATTCTACATATAACATGTATCTTTTATTTTTCTCAAGCTATCACCTCTCAGTCTTTTATTCACACTATCAAAAATGGAAGAGCTATACAAGTCCTCATTCCAGCCAGGCCCAAATTTCCCAATGATTCAAGAGAAACTTCTCTAGCCCTAGAATGTCAGCAGAGATTATTCCTATCAAAACTTAGGGGTCTCTTGAGCATTTTTTTAATTGGGTTTTTTTTTGTTTTGGTGTTGAGTCTTATAAGTACTTTATAAATTTTGGATATTAACCCCTTATCAGGTGTATCGGTAAATATGTTCTCCCATTCTGTGGGTTGTCTTTTTATTTTCGTTGATGATTTCCTTTGCTGCACAAAAACTTCTTAGTTTGAGGTAGTCCCATTTGTTTATTTATTTCTTTTGTTTCCCTTGTCTCAGGAGATATAGCTGATAAAAATTGTTATAAGCAATGTCCGAGATTTTGCTACCTATGTTCTCTTCTAGGATTTTTATGGTTTCAGGTCTAACATTTAAATCTTTGATCCATTTTGAATTTATTCTTGTGTGTGGTATAAGAAGGTGGTCTAATTTTGTTTTTATGCACGTATCTGTCCAATTTTCTCAACACCACTTATTTAATAAACTATATTTAGCTCATTGTATGTGCTTGCTTACTCTGTCAAATATTAATTAATTATAAAACTGTGGATTTATTTCTGGGCTCTCTATTCTGTTCCATTGATCTGTTTTTGTGTCTGTTTTTATGCCAGTACCATGCTGTTTTGATTACTATAGATTTGTAGTATAGTTTGATATTAGATAGTATGATTCCTCCAGCTTTGTTCTTTCTCAGGATTGCTATTGCTAAGCAGAGCCTTTTGTGGTTCCATATAAATTTTTGAATATTTGTTCTAGCTCTGTGAAATACATCATTGGGATCTTCATAGAACCTGAGTAGACACTTCTCCAAAGAGGTCAAACAGTTGGGCAATAGACATACGAAAAGATGCTCAATGTCACTAATCATAAGAGAAATGCAAATTAAAGCCACAATGAAATACCATTTCATACCTGTCAGAATGGCTATCATCAATAAATCAACAAACAACAAGTTCTGGTGAAGATGTGGAGAAAGAGGAACCCTTTTGCACTGTTGGTAGGAATGCACTTTGGTGCAGCCACTGTGGAAAACAATATGGAAATACCTCAAAAAATTAAAAATGGGTCTGCCTTTTGATCCAGCAATACCACTTCTGAGAATACCTCTGAAGGAACCCAAAACACTAATTTAAAAGAACATAAGCACCCCTATGTTCATTGCAGTGTTATTTACAATCGCCAGGATATAGAAGCAACCCAAGTGTCCATCAATAGGTGAGTGGGTAGAACAACTATGGGCCATTTGCACAATGGAATACAATTCGGCCATGAAAAAGAGGAAAATTTTACCCTTTGCAATGGTGTGGATGGACCTGAAGAACATCATTCCAAGTGAAATAAACCGGTCAGAGAAAGACAAATAACATATATGATTTCACTCATATGTGGAATCTAATGAACAAATTGAACTAACAAGCGAAACACAGACAGACTCATAGATGGATGGCAGGATGACAGCTAGTGGGGCAGGGAGGTTAGGGTGTGCAGGGACTGAGCAAAAAGGAAAAAGGACTAATGGGCATGGACAACAGTGTGGTGATTGCTGGGGGAAGGGGGTTATAAGGGGACTAAATGATAATGGAAAAAATACAGTAAAGATTAAATTTTAAAAAAACAACAAAAAACATCAGGGGTCCCAATTGGTGACCTTAGGTTTCCATGTTCAAAGGGACTTAAAATAATGTCTAAAGAAATTCTTTTAGAAGACAACCTTGGGTACTTGTATTTTAAAGCCAGCATTTCCACCATAGCACTGACATTACGAATATGGGATGGAAGTTTCACTTTATTGCTTAAGACTGTTATTTGAAGCTATCCCAGATTTAATATATCTGGAATCCACTTCATCTACCCAGCTTTATTATTTCCACACACTAAACCTTAGCATTTATTTAGGTGGCAGGTAACATTATTCTTGCTAAGAACTAGATCCCATTCTCAAGGGTTTGGCAGCCAAGACAGCTTAAATATTGCATTTTGGGAGCCTCTGACTTTCCTTGGCTTCTGATCCATGGATGAAAAACTAGAAATCTCATAGTAACTAATACTTAAAGCCGTTGCTACAACTTTCTCAAAATGAGGACATGTTAATAAGTTGAAACTAAAAAATAAATTCAAAGAAAGTGTAGAGAAAACTTATCCTTGGCGCTTTGGAGTACTTTCTGTGGTTTCTTTTCTCTCCCTTTGAAACTCGGTGGCAGGTTTCTTAGGGTCCCTTAAATGGGATGCAAGCGTGACACAGTGAACGGTCCCTGCTTCATTATAGCATGTTCTTTTTATGTTAAATGGCTGACAATACCACTAAGTATTGTGCCTTGTATTATGAGCACAGCTGGATCTGAAGCTAAAATGCAGGGTCCCTGGGCAGCCGGGTAATTTCATCTTAAACCCAGGCAGCTAAACAATAACTACTAATGTGGCCATGGTTTGATCTGCCTTGAATACAAGACCAAGGCTGTTTACTTTACAATGAAACACGCAGCAAGACTCTAACACTCTTTTCTTAACCAAATCCTCCACTCCAGCTTTCAAACTGTGGAAGAAAATAAGAGTGAATCTTTTATTTTTCTCCCAGGAGAGGGATCCAGAAATAATTTTGAAATTAAATTCAAATGTGGTGTAATTCAGAAAGGGAAGAACTAGATGGAGGGTAACAAATTATCTATCAGTGTGTGTCTGCATATTTTATATTTTAATTCCTGTGGCATATATAAATTTCTGTAACCCCATGACATTCTCTTTAGGGATAATGACTAGACGAGCCTACTGGCCCTAATTGTATTCTTTAGGTCTGGTACTGAAGGAGACAAAAGGTTTAACTTAGAAGACCTGATAGCAACCCTTCCTTATAACAAATCATTTATCTGGCTCTATGAATCAGATGACAAAATAGGACCAAGGTATAGTTACTCTTGCCGCAATTACTCATATTTTGCTTGCTTCCAGTATCCAATCAGAAAGGCCTCTTAACATGATTTTTTTCATACTGAATCAAATTTGAAAGAAAGTTTTTTTTCAAATTTTTGGTAGAGACCTTACATTTGGAATTTTGTCACTGTCATCATGGAAACTGAGAAAGTATGGATGTCTCTGCAAGTCACACAATTGAGTATCAGGTGCAACATTTACTTTTTATTTAAGCAGCTGTGTAGCGGTTAGGAGCATGGAATAAGGTTCAGGTACCACATGCTGCCACTTACAGCTACGTGACCCTAAGCAAGTTACGTTAACCCCACTGTGCTACAGCTTCCCAATTTGTAGAACATTCTGAGATGGAGCCAGGGAGACAGGAGTCCTGTGACCTCCAGGGAGGAATGTGCATGTTACATATCCTAAAGTGTGCCCCATTATCTCCATAATAAAACCTCTTGCCTCTCTCTATATATATACATCTGTCTCCCTCTTCCTCCCAGCCATCATCTGCACTCTCCTTGAGTTTATTGGAAAGTTTGAATGTCACCCTGCAGCTCTTGGCTGCTTTTGGAAACTCAGGCTTGTGAGAGAGCACCCTGTGCTTCTAATGCCTCTCAGACCTCTTTATTCCATTTCTAGGAATGATCAGTATAACTCCGTTTTTCTCGTCTCTTATTTGCCTCAGTTTCAAAGGAAGGATTCTATCAACACTCCATCTTCATCTCCCAGCTTAGTCCTTTATAGAAATTTGGGGAAAACCACAAAGGTAGATCTTTTGCTAAATGTTTCAAATTCTTTCAGCTTAGCTCTCTCTTTCGCTTTCTTGGAAAGTTCTTCTGGTGCCTAGGAGTTGGTGAAAGGGATGGAGAAAGAAATAATTTTCTGTAATATCTGAATCCTTCCTTCTTTCACATGGCTCAATCATTAGCTATGAAATTTAGAAATTAAAATGTCTTTATTTTCTGCATTGATCTCACAGGTTTTTCTGTAGTTAACATCAACCCATGTTGTAAAGCCAGCATATGGGCAATTGGAAAAATAACATGCCAGTTAATAAATCAAGTTTTATTCTGCCATAAAAATTGATACAATAAACATACAGTAGAGCAGGAAAGAGGAACTGGCATACCTTCTTACCATGGCACAAGTATTTCTAACAAATGTACTAGTTCCCCAGAAATGTCTACCTTAAAAATAATTTTAAGATATTTATGTTATTCTCAACTTTAAAGTCCTAATATAGATATTCATCATTGGGATAGAACATAATTTAAAAGTAATGATACCAACAAAAGAGATCATTGTGGCAAGCTTTTGAGCATCCTCTCTGAAGCCCTAGAGTCAGGCACTAAAATTTCCATTTTACTGAAGAAGGAGAAAGCTCCTCGGTGTTAGGTACTTTGTGCAAGTTTCCACAGGTGGTGAATAGAAGAGCCAGAATTTGAACAAAGGTCTGCTTGACTCCATAGCCGTTTCCAATAACACGCATGGCCTCTTGTTAGAAAATCCAGACTCTTTAGCCTTAGTCAGCAGATGGGAGAAATTACTGCTCTGACTGCTCTACCAAGGTCAAGACCATTTCCTGTGGATTAGACCACATTAGGAATAAATATTGAATTTACTTGCTTCCTTCATTCAGAAATCCTGTTGATAAGGAGCTGTCAGAAGGTATGAGTTATTGGAAGAGTAGAAACCGGGGAAGCCTCCAGGGAGTCAACAATTATTCTGATGCTCTTCCCTATACCTTTCTCACATTTTGAGCATTTTGACCAGGTCTGTGAGGGAAGTGAGTTTTAAATTAATTTTCTCCTGGCAGCTTATATCTGTGATAAATGAAGAACTCCAAAAGCATCCACATGGCTAGGTGTTTAATAGCTCAGTCACTTCGATGCCCCATTGGGGTCACTTTATGTTTTTTTGCTTCCTTTCCAGCCAGAATAACATGGAGTCTTAACAAGACTTGGAAGCTATTTAAATATCAAAAACTAAGAGACAGCTCTATTTTTAATAAGCTTTAATATCAGGGTATCAGAGGCACCCTTGGTGCTTCAGCCGGAAATGACAGTTTTATTATCCTTTCCTTTGAAACTGATAAATTGATCCAGAGTAAGGGCAGCCTTTTTAGCTGTCAAAAAAAGAAAAAAGAAAAAAAAAAGCAAGCAAAAAGAAACTATCACTAGAGTTATTTAAAGCTCTATAGAAAATTCTAAAAGACGGGAGATTGCACAAGACTGTTGTCACTGAGTGCAGAACCCTGGGTATTCGTGAAATGCAAGGGGACACGTGAGTGCGTGTCTGCATGAGCATATGACTGGGGGGGGCTAAGAATATATAAATTTGGGATAACTTTTCAGTGCTTTCGCCTATTGAAGTTTATAAATAGTATTTCAACAATGTCATATTAGTAACAATACAGGTAAATCCAAGTTTAGTATTATCTCTAATGGAATTAATTAATGGGTTTTGATTCATGTTTCCCCAAATGGCTAGGACCTGGGAAGTGTATGCTTCAGAAACCTCTCTCACATGTGCTTTGATGCTGATTGGAAAATACTCCAGATCCACGAGGGAAGCCTGTGTTGTCATGAATATTCAGCACGGCATTGCTAGATACAGAGGCGTGGCCATTACAATTGTGGATCTGTGTGCCCTGACACTTAGCACTTTCTGATTTCCAAACTGGAAATTCTTTCAGAATTATTTCTGAAATATCTGTCATTTTTCTAGACAGGAAGCCATGTAGTTCCCCAGAAGATCAAATTCCTGGGCAATCTGCTTCTCAGCACAAAATACCTAATCAGAGGACCAGAGGAGGAGTGTGGTATTTTTTCTTCTCTAGAACGGTGCATTCAGTTCCAACTCGTCGTTGCTACAAATTGTTCGTTTGTTGATTTTTTTTCCAGGTACCATAATTTCATTGTTTTAAATTGGAGATCTTAGAACTGAAAATCCTTTAAAATGGTCTAATTCCTTCAATTAAGAGAGAGACCTGATGTCTAGAAAGATAAAATCGCAAAGATGGGTAGTAACTCGTTTAAGTCTCAGGATTAGATTTTAGTTCGGCTAAAACGCTTTTCTCGCTATACCATAGTGCGTGCCCTAGTTAGGCAGGAAGTTACAATGTTTCCAGTGAAAGAGAACAGCCTCAATACGATGAAGCGTTCAGTGTGCTGACACAGGGCCCTCTGCAACGTCTCCACTACCACCAGCACCTACATCGTTAATCAGTTCCCTGCCTGTAATGCCAACGTGCCTTAGAAGACAATTTTAGTAAATATTTACTAAATTTTTGGTGCTTGGTGCTCAGAGCACTGAGCTTAATGTTCAGCACTGTCAAGGATTTAGGTGGAATTTAAGCTCAGAAAAGTAATTTAGGTGATTGCAGTTATACTATAGTGCCCTCACTTACCAGCGGGAACCTCGTTCTCTTGAAACCACCCCAATTTTTAAGGTGCTTCCTAACACCATGAGAAGAAGCTGAGTTATGAGTGATCTGAATGGATAAAACCCCATCAGCCCGTCATGAACACAAAACACTCCTCTCCTTAAACTTTCAGAAAGGAAAGATGAGGAAGGCCCAGAGTACAGGCTTCGGAGTAACTTACACACAACTTTGAATCTGGTCTCCACTACTTCTAATGAAATCCTAAATAAATGAGATCATTTAGTTAAAGTCTTTACACAGAATCTGGCAGAGATGATGCAGTTAAAATGTCATTTGACATTATTATTATGTTATTAGCTTCATGCAGTCCTTAGATCAATCAGTGAACAGCTATTTATGAAACACAACACCAGTTGTACTGAGTGCATATTTTCTGGATCTGGGAAATAAAGACAAATTCTTACTCCTCTCCAGACTTATATACCTTGGTATATCACTTTCATAAAGGTGGTAGAATTACGCCAAAGGAAAAAAAGTTTTGTAACAACTATATGAAACCCTCAGTTGTCAATTTTAGTAGGTATTTCTTATTAAAATATCATTATTAGTTTTATTTAGGTGAATTTTTTTTGCATGTAAGTATGGAAAATTTATGAACTTTGAAGCCTGACACACCTGGGTTAGACTTCCTGTTTCATAATTCTCTGTGGTCTTGGGAAAACTAATTCACCTACCGGAACATAATACTTTAACTAGGATAGGGCTGCTGTTGTCTCAAGGCAAAGTATTGTTGTTCTACCCCCAGACTCCTAAAGTTTCACTACCAACATTGTATCAGCCACCTTTTTTCCTGCTCCTCAACCTTCATTTCATCATCCTCTAGGGAGAAAGGGTTTCATATCTGAGGCCCTGTGTGAACCATGTGACAAGCAGGGCAGGCAGGGAGAAAGAAACAAGTACATGTAGTGTCTGTGTGCCCTGCTGGCCGGCTGTGCCCTGGGGCCGCCTGCTTGCTCCCCTAGAAGCACTTGTCAGGCCAGGTTCACTCTATCAGGTGGTCCTCAGCTCAGGTCGGATTGATCCCACCCTGCCAAGACTTTTAATGGAAACCTTGGGATGCCGTTGTCATTGTTCGAATCAAAGTAAATGTTATTAAGCATGTGGACCCATGTGATGTTCCCAAACAAAACCTGTAAATCAATAACATATTTACAGCAATTTTTCATTTCACATTTTTTCCTTCGAGTGGAGCAAAATGCATTGCAGATCAACATTTAGAGGTGGACAAGGTACTAGAAAGGGATTTGCAAATACAGAGAACAAATATTTGTCTCTTCTAAATATCCTCCTTTCATTGATTCTTTTTAAACTAAGAGAGATTAATCAAAAACAACCAGTCAGCCCTATAAATAAGTTGGTAACTAATATTTTTGTTTGTTTTCTTTGAAATCTCAATTGTCAGTAATGCTGATGGACTTGAGGCAGTTCATGGACACAACTTTGTTGAATTTAGTAAATTTGGCTTCCTGCCTGACTGAATGTACTATGTAAACTACAGCATCTGCAGCAGCATTGCAGGGAGGACCAAGCTGTGCCAAACACCACTGTGTTCCAGTCTGCAAATATTTGACACTTTGGTCATGAAGGTTGACATAGCATTGCAATCAATTAAACAAACAAGCTACAAGGGCACTATTGACTGGAAGCACAATGCTTCAGCAAATCTGGGCATTGGAGTGCATGTGTAAAAAAAAATCTATCATGCTCTTTCTCAGCCATTTATGTATTCAAAACAAGAGCTCAATATAGTGTCTAATACACTACAATGTTCTATAGGCCAAATGGGTCCTTACTTTAAAGAACTCCTAACACTGCATTGCAACACTTAGCCTCGCAGTATGAATTAGTTTTTTTGTTTAATTTAATGATTATTCTGTCGCCTCTGGAAGCTTGACAAGACTGATTCATTTCTTTGATCACTTGGTTTTCCTGATTCATATGTATATATTGGTTTTCCTCTGGCCAAAAGCATTGACTTCAACAATCTTTTTCATCTTATTGGTCTCAATAGCTTCCTTGGACAAGATCACATCATCGGTGATGTTAGTAAGGCTTGGGAACAGAATTTAAGTGGATAAATGGGAGAAGGCTCTTCATTTCCTGCATTCTATCACTCCTGCCCTACAGAAAATAATGTAGACCCCTTAAATGGCATTTTGACCATGTACATCAGAAAAAATATTTTTGTTATTATTAAATCATACATCGAATCACAACCGAAAGCCATGTGTCCTTTAGAATATCTAAAAATGAACTTGAGTCCAGAGGGGAATTCTAATAATAGATTTTTACATTCAAAGTTTACCCCATGTTTTCATGTTCTAGAAATGTTCTGATTTTGTCTCATTTTGATCAACAGAATATAACAAAAGTGGTATCACATGACTTTTGAGAATATATCACAAAAAGCATTATAATTTCCATTTTGGAACATTCGATCTTGAGGAGAGCCTGTAGAAATCCACAGCACTGTTCAAGAGCCACATAGAGCTGTTATGAACGGGGTTCTGGTCTACAGCATCAGTCAGGTCTGCAGCCAGCAGTTAGCATCGACTGTCATTATTACAAGTGAGCCATCTGGCATTTCTAGACCAGTCAAGGCTTCAAATTAATGCAACCCCAGCTGACCTCTGACTGCAAACCCTGAGGGATCTCAACAGAGAGCCACTGTTGAGCTCAGTCAATGAACTCTACCATAAGAGATACTAATTTTGTAAGCCACAGAGTTGTATGTAAGAATAGCTATTTGAAATGGTTATTTTAGTTGATGGGAGTTTGTTTGATGACATAAAAGTATCTACTAAGGAAGTTATAGGTGATCTAAATCTTCTTAAAAATACAAAACAACTATTTATTAACATTCTCTTTCATTATATTCACTCTACTGCACTTGATATTATTATACACCCCACCACTAATGCTCATCTCCTGAAGGTCATTTGTGACCCCCTAATTGACAATTACATCCCATAATCTTATTCTATCCTCAACCTTCTTTATAGGTGTTTCCATGCTTCCAGTCTTAAAACTCTATTCTTCCTTTTTACCACATAACACTTTCTCATGTTTTTTTTCCTCAGATTTGAAGAAATATGAGAAATGGTACCTCCTCCCAAGTGAAGAAACAGTTGTGTGCCTGGGTTACCAAAGCAGAAGGAAAAGAGAAGAGCAAAGACATTCAGAAATGGAAAAGTCTACAAAAGATAAGCCAAGAAGCAAGAGCAGTATTATTCTTTTGTATAGATTCACTGTACCTTTGGCCCAACCCTATGCCCTTGACCAAAATGCAGGAGTAAAGAGGAGGGGTGTTGGTGGAAAGATAAAAAAAAGCCCTGATACTTTTTTAGAAGTTAGACTGTGAAGTCAACATTTCCTTAAAATGCTATCTTATAACAAGAGTTTATTCGACTGTCTTTTCTTCAGTTGTATTGTGAGCTCCTATTATATCTGTATTAAATATTTGAATTACAATTTTCAATGGTGCAAAATATTCTCCTTAATGTTTGAATCAGTGTGAGTACAGGACACTGTCATCATCTGTATGGGAAAATACACTGTGTTATCACTCACTTGAGGCATGGGTGGGAAGAATTTAGTGGAGTTGGATCAGGGAACGGGGCGGAGTCCAAGTCTCTGCTTCCCATTGATCACATTTATTGGAACCTTTCTTTTTTTTTTTCCTTTTCTTTCTTAGCCTTCCATTTTTTCCTTTTTTTCTTCTTCTTCTCTCACCTCCTTTTTTCTCTTTCTATTTTCAATGTTTTATGTATTCTTTGGGCTTTTTAAATATTGAAGTAGGTTAAAAACAGGCGATTTTCTTTCAATATTGAGGATTTTTCATAAGCAGAACCCACCGCAGTACAAATCTGTGGATGAGCTGTGCAAGAAATTGAGATATCAATTTATGTCCATCTGTGTCATAACACGGAACTGTGGGAAGATAAACAACTCTTCTGTTTGAACATCTATCAGCTTCATGGCTTCTGAATCAAACAGGCATCCTGAGGAGATGGCTTGTCATTGCACAGCTGCTGTCTCTATGATCTCTTCAGCCCCTGAACCACCTGAATCCCTGTTATAGTCATGGCTACTTCAGAGCCCTGAAATAGACACATCTCTTAGCTGAAATCCTTGTGGCAAGAAAGAGGTTTTGTGTTTTTAGTGGCATGAGTATGATCATTGGGACTAAAGGGTTTCAGTCATGGTTCTGTGGGATCTTGATGAAATAAATTCACCCCACTGAATTTGGATCTATTTATTCATAAAACAAATAAGCATAGAGTAGAAATATATGTTAAATATTTTTAAAAACACCAAGACACACCAAGGGTTTGCAGTGGGTATATACTTTTTGATGTTTTGTTATTCAAAGAGTGAAAAGCTTGCTCTTCAAGTGATGTGAAGTGTTAACAAAGGATACTGATTTTTTGTACTGAATTACTTTTTTTTTTTTGGAAAAATACACATTTTCCAAATACACATTTGTGCCTCCCCCAGTTTATCTGCTATCTGTACACATAAATTTCTATCCCTATTTATACTTAACATAACCAAGAGGGGTTGAAGTTTTTAAAAGAATTTTGAGAAGTACCAAGGGAGAATAAAAACAATGAAAACAAAAAAAAATATGAACATTATAACGAATATAAGTGTGTGTGTGTGTGTGTGTGTATCATATGTTTCTAATATGCTCCTTTAGTGAATTATACTCACGGATAGAGGAAACTGTTTTTTTAACTGAATAGGAGATGGGTACACAGGCATCTCAAAGAAAAGATACAAGGTACATGTCTTTTTAAAAAAATTATTTGTTAGCTCTCAGGCTGCCTGCATATTTCAGGAGCTTTTGAATCCACAATACAAAAACGATTTCTGAAGTGTCTTGGCTCATTTGTTCAAGCATAAGAATGAGTTCTCAATCTTCCTCCTAAGGCTCTGTTTAGTCCTGGGATCACAACTGAGAGGAATACTCCTTCCCTATAAAGAAAAATGACCTTTCTTTAAATATGGTTTTACAACCTGAATCCAGAGAGCAATCTTTGCCCAGTCCAGGTCCAATACATAAAAAGCATGAAAACAT
Organism: Mormoops blainvillei; assembly: GCA_004026545.1. NCBI lineage: Eukaryota > Metazoa > Chordata > Mammalia > Chiroptera > Mormoopidae > Mormoops > Mormoops blainvillei. Next base: position 66,405 of record PVJD01008553.1, read on the forward strand.
AGTGTAAGCATGTCACGTCTAATGTAATGGGCAGGCGGGGGTAAAGGATGCTATTCTAACAAGAGACATCTCAGACTGCTCAGGTCACTGGGTGGCTGTGGAAGTTGAGTATAGCAGCCTGTAAAAAGATGCTTAGTAAACTGTGGAGCAGTATAAGAAGTCAGTTAAAATTGGGAAGAAGACATTTTATTTTACGGGGAAGAAATTTTATTCAGGAGCTGGGTGGTGTCTGTTCATCCTTGGACACCTCATCAGATTCAGGATATGGTCACTCACTTTGCCCTCTGCCTTGTTTCTTTTCTGGATCACCATTTTTATTTCTTATTAACATCTGCTGAAAAGCATTCAAAATATTTAACAATATGCAGGACAAAGGCACTGATAGATCAGAATGGATCCTACCTGTAAACATGTCTTGTCACTGGAGCACAAGGGCTGAGCAGCAGACCAGCTACATCAGAGAATGGAGAGTGGGAGGAAGGCAAATGATACCATTTTGGTTCTGATCCATTCAGTATAGGATTTTATATCGAATAAAAGGACACATTTTAAATTGGTTAATGTGCTCTTTAGAGGTGTGCTGAGTTTCCTCTTTGAGGGGTTTGAGGAGTGGGAGGAGAGGATGACACAAGGGAAGGCTGGATGGAGCAAAGTAACCTTTCAGTTCTCCTTTGGCAATTTTATTTCTAGTCGCTGAAGCTTAGCATTCAGCATAGTCTAATGGACTTGTCACGACATCTTTATTGTCAATGGAGTTTCATTTTATTTTACATAAAAGTAATGTGAGGCATGTTGAGATTTAGGCCTTTCCCACATCTGTGATCCTTGGTGCCGGGAAGAGGTATGTGTTCCCACTGTTGACATTTGCTCTTCGTTCCTAGAAGTAGTGAATACGGTGAATTGAGACACAACTGTTTTTTGTACTTCCTTAACTTTCAAAGAGCAAAAATGAAAAAAAAAAACAAAAACAAACCCAACCCCAAACCACTTTATCTTCTAGGTTTCTCTGAAGGTAGTTTGGTAAATATGATTTATTATTGGCCAATGTGGTGACTTTGATGAGTTTTTGAGGGTGGAGCAAAGGTTTCATTTTGGTTGCTTCTGAGTTTCTGCTGGGAGTCATCAATGGCAAGTTGGGTTTGCCTGCACTGATGTTACTGGCAGAGAGACTGGCATCCACCTAGTCAGTAGCTTCATAGGCACCTGGAGGGAGGGTGAAGTGTAATCTCTGCAAGTAGAACTCATAGAAAGTTCAGTATGGATCATGAGTTTTCCAAGTTTTATTGTTGTGGTTACTTCTTGATTAAAGAGATTTCAAGATGTTGGTAGCTTCCTCGCAGTGGCAATAAGAGTGAATTAGTAACCAGGTTCTACAGTAAGTCTGTTGGTGTCAGTCCTGAAGATTTAATTAGAATCCATTTTTTCACCCCTACCAATAATTAGAAGCCATTTCCTAAAATGTATTGCTAAAAACAAGTTACAGTGGATTCTGTTTTCTAAAAATAAATCCTGATTGACACTATAATGGGAACCAGCAAGGACCACATGTAGTAGACTAACAGAAATGGAAATTTGGGTTTGGGTACCCAAACCACTTAGGTGTGACAGTAAAGACAATCCCCTTAGCACAGCAATCCAAGGAACCAATAACAGACGTTATATTTAATCATACAAAGGGTGATGGAAAACAAAGATTTAGTAGACAAGTGGCTGTCTGTCACTGAGGATGAACAAATTAAAAATACAAGAAATGTGAATGTGGTGGAAAGTTTAAATGAAGCATTCTCAGCGAGCGCCATGGACAAGAGCCCGGGGAAGCATCGATGAGCACCCCTACCACTTTCCCATTGTTTCTCACTCAGGGCAGGTATACATTTCAATCAGAAGCTGAGTCTAATTTTGAGTGCTGTTGAATAACAGCAAATTTTCATGTAGAGACTGGCCAACTCTTCTAAGTGACGGTGAGGGAATGTTTGGGAAAGGGTTGGTCTGCAGGCATTTGAGAGCTTTCACACAGATTTGGCCAATCTGGAGCTCCCTGGCCCTAAAGCCCCACTGCGATGCCATTGTTATAGCAGAAACAGCCCATCTGCTTTTCTGGTGGGGTCGGCTCGGTCCAGCCAGCACCCTAAAATTACTTCACCTAAAGGAATATCTCATAGCGGAAAGCCATTTATCCTACTACTTCACCTCTGCCATCACTTCTCAGACCCACAGCTCAGCACACTCCCAAGGAACAAGAATAAAGTTCAACCTCTGAGGACAGTTATCCACCTAAGATTGCAAGACTTGGCGAATTTAATCAGCAGAAACCTGGGAATGTGTGTGGAAATTGATTTTTTTTAACCTTATAGCAGGGTGGAAGCAAGAAAATTTTATATTGAGCTAAATTTAGAAAAAATTATCTGGGATTCTGTATTCAAAGGATTAATTTGGGAAGCTGAGAGTGGTTATGAGAGCCGCTCAGCTGGTGGGCTGAAATCTAGACTCAAGGGTAGGCTACGTTAAATGAAGTTGAAATGGCAGACAGCCTGGGAACAATATAAAAGAAGAAATCTAAATATCGGGGAAAGCAGGGCACATTTACCATGTGTAACTGACACATTAAGCCCATCATATACCCCCTTGGAGGTTCTAGAGGATACTCCTTCACTGAGACAAAAAATAAATAAGTAAAGAGAGGGCCAGCACTCTTAAAATAATTAATATGTGTCTGTCCTCTAGAAACAAAGGAGAAAGCTAGAAAGTGCTCCCCTTAATGGTAGGCTCTGATTTTGGCAATGGGAATCAGAGTCCAGAGCATGAGGCAGTACATGGCAATACTTTTCAATCGGCGTTCAAGAGAACATAGAGCAACTCAGGGAGAAAATTTGACTTACATCACAGACAGAGAGCCTTTTGCATGAAGGAAAGCCTGTGGAACTGTCTGCAACTGTTCTGTAATAGCACAGAAATGATGACTTCCACTCTTCCTCAAAGCCATCTCCAAAGGGACCTGTAAACATTTTCCAGGGAATCTGTACACAGACTGAGAGTAAATTCTCAACCATGTGTGGGTCTGGGCAAATGCTAATCTCTATGGATTAAGAACTTCCCTTTGGTCCACTTATCAGAGTGAAGGTTGTGAGGTTCGTGTGCTAAATAAGTTATTTTCCCAAGTCAAGTTAACTATGGGTGGGAGGAGTCTGCAAAACCAAGCTTTTGTTATTCCTTTGATTGCTGAATGAATAGTTGAGATAAGCTTCTGCCAGGCTTCCCACACTGGCCCCGAACCAGGGTGTGATTGATAATATGGAATCAAGGAGTAAGTGGAGACCTCTGGAAATGATGCTACCTACCAAAATAGCACACGCAAATAACTACCCTGTTCCAAGTGCAATAACAAAATTAGGGTCATTAATCAATAATTGAAAGATTCAGGTTAGCGACTTACCATGATTCCATTTAATTCTCCCTGATGGATTATGTTTAAAACCAGTAAATAAATGAAAAAAGAGAGTGAGTTTCACAAATTTTTATCAGGTTGTGGACAAATTGCAATTGCTGTCCCATCTGTTGTCTGTTTCTGGAGTTAACAAAACACACCCTACCTCCGGAATGCACAGATCAAGATGACTCTCCCTCCCCCAACTTGCGCAATAATGAGAGAACAGTGGAATGTTTCCATTCACCAGAAGGAGACAGAACACAATCAGTGTCTTATCTCAAGACTATGCCAACTCTTTGGCTCTCTCTCATGATTTAATCTCCAAGGATTTAGATTATCTCACCGTATCACAAGGCATGCCCTTGGTTTACTATATTGATGGCATTATGCCAATGAAAAGGAATAAGCAGATACCTTTATGCCTGACAGATGGTCAGAGAAAAACTTTGAAAGTATTCAGGATTCTGCCTAGCCTGTGACATTCTTGGGGCTGGAGGAAATCAGTGGTTTACAGCATTTTGGTATATCGCCACCAGAGTAAAAGAAAAACTGCTATTCCTTAATGAGAGAAGACATACTCTTCAAGGGGTTCTCTGTGGAACTGGAAGGCATATATAGCACATGGATCCATTTTCCAAGCACATTCTAAAGCACAAGCTGTAGGTGGGACCCCCCTGCTCTAGCTTTAAGTGCAGCTCTTGACTGAGCTGTTGAGCAAGCAGCTCTACTACTTGACCAGGCACCACATAGTGCTGGAATTATCTGGTGGGGATGCTGAATGAAGCCTGTGACAATAACTCATGGGGGCACCACAGCTCAGGCCAACTGGGTTTTACAACAACATTCTCTAGCAGGTAATTCTTCACTCTTTGAGAAAAAAAATTATGCTAGTCACTCAATGGGCAAAACAAGACGGGTAAAGCGGAGAATTTCATGTAGCAGTAATACCTTGAGCAAAAGAAAGCAAAGGATGTATGGAGTGCTCCAGAACCCACACAGCTGGTTGTTAGGCTAAGGTACAAAGTTTCTGCATGTGAGCAGATTTATTAACTAGGGGGAAAGTTCTTCCTGTGATATTGGAGAAAAATGTGTCCGAATGAATTTAAACTGGTCCGATTCACTCTTGGTTTCAAAATCCTATAGCCAAGGGCACCTGGTGGAAGATAGTTTTCACTTCAACCAGGACAAAGTGTTCTATCCTGAACCATGATTTGGTACCAGGGGACTCAGGGCACACCGTGACACAACCGGAAATTGCTCTGTGTTGGAATCAAGTCAGTGTCCTGAAGTGGCTTAGAAAACAGCATTGAGCACAGAGCTTTTATGTTCATCATAAAATGACAGTTCTGAAACAGACTGTGTACAAAGGAGCTGCCTTTGAATTTGGAAGATATATATATATATATGAATTGGAACACTGACAATTGAACATTATTAATAAATGCTATATTCTTACAGACCAAACCCTATATGACCATAATAACTGTATTTAGGTATGCTATGTCATTTGGGATTTGAGTTCTTGGCAGGTGAACTATAAAATATTCATTTTCTTATTTACTGTTTTTCTGGTTCCAGCAATAAAACTTTCAATAATGGATTTTTTTTTTATTTGCTAACCTAAGCTTTCAGTAGGAAAAGAAAAAGTCAGTTTCTATAGTCTGTCTCCCTCT
>PVJD01008554.1:0-71454 GCA_004026545.1 Mormoops blainvillei
GGAGGGGAGGGGAGGGGAGGGAGGGAGAGAGGGAGCGAAACATCCATGTACGAGAGATTATCAATAGGCTACCTCTCACGTGCCCCCATGGGAGACCTGCCCTGCAACCCAGGCATGTGCCCTGACTGGGAATCAAAGCGGCAACTTCTAGGTTTGCCGGCCGGCACTTAGTCCACCGAGCCACACCTGCCAGGGCAGAACTGTCTTTTAATAGGAAGGAAGAGGAGGCCCATTTATCTGTTGAATTTCAAGTGGATTTTACTAATTTCTCTGCAGCTTTTTCCCTTCCTTTTGAGCTGAGTGAATGAATGACCCAGGCACCAAAATGTGAGCCCTGGGGTGATCCCATGATTTGCCTTACTGTGTGTGTGGTATGTAGGGGACGGATTGAGTAGCACTAGTTAGCTGAGAGGGACTTTGATGACTATCTAGAATCAATTTTCATATATCTGTAATCAGGTAAGATAACAAAGTACAGAATGAAATTTAAGCTCAACCCTTCACTGCGGCTATATTTAATAAAGTCCAAGACCCCAGCAGCAGCTAGATATTGTGTATTATTGTCGCCCTGTGACCCATGGTACAAGTACCTCTGCCAAGAAATCAAAACATGATAAAAATCAGTCTTGGTGGTTGAAAAGTAGAGGTACAAGTAAGAGTAGCCTGTGCTGCTTACCATACATATGCTGAAGAATTCAGATTCAAATCCAAAACACATGGGAGTTTAAGTAAAAGAATTGATTAGTTTCTCTTCCCCAAGGGGCCTTTTTGGGGTGAGGTTTACCTGCATTCAGAGGACCCCTGAGTCAGTACTTTGATTTAAAGAGAGAAGTCACCTTTTTTTTATGCATGATCATGTTTCCTTTGCTGTTGCAGATACATGGCCCCTGAAGTACTTGATGAAACCATTAACATGAAGCACTTTGACTCCTTTAAATGTGCTGATATCTATGCCCTCGGGCTGGTATACTGGGAGATTGCTCGAAGATGCAATTCTGGAGGTACGATTCTTTTCTGCCTTTTTTTGCTCCTGCCTCCCAGCCGAGGATGCTGGTGCTCTGATGCCTCCTTTCCACACCTGTCAGATGCCTTGTGACAGAGCTCTTCAGTCACCCTCAGAGTTCTCATTGCTATGAGGGAACCTTGGAGGCAACTGTGCTAAGGGTGTATTTACTCTTTGGACCAGCTTCTAAAATAGTGTTTTACACTGTGGTAACTATTCCAAAGGCTTCTTTTTTTTAAGCACATTGTTTTTATTGGAGGCTGGGAAAGCCCTAGGCAGAAAGGGCAGGCGCCCTAGCACAGGGCTCTCCTTTGTACACGAGGTGTCACGCTCTCGGATGCGGGCTCTCGAGGGGGCGCGGGTTTCACTTGCAAATTAATAGTGGTAATTTCTCAGTTTGTAGGAGGAAGCTTTACCAATGTATAGAATGATTTTTCCCTCTTGTATTTTTTTCGTAAATCTTTGGTATTTGCAACTGGTCACTCATGTAAGAATCCAGTAAAAAGTAGTATCCGATTTAGCAGAGAACATTTTTATCATCAGCTTAGTATATCAGTATTTTACAATGACTTTCAAGTATTCTGCTACGAAGTCAAGTTCAAGAACCACTAGAGCCCTGGCTGGTGTGGATCAGTGGACTGAGCGCTGACCGGCAAACTGTAAGGTCACTGGTTCGATTCCCAGTCAGGACACATACCTGGGTTGCAGGCCAGGTCCCCAGTGCGGGGTGCGTGAGAGGCAACCAATCAATGTATCGCTCACACAATGATGTTTCTCTCTTTCTTCCTCCCATACCCTCTCTCTAAAAGTAAATTTAAAAAATCTTTTAAAAAAATTACAAACACTTAAAAAAAACTGGAAACACTATATATATATAAAAGAAAAAAGAAAAACACTGGAACCCTACCCTCAGCCACTTATCTCTAATCTAAGAAATTCCAATGGAAATGAAATGAAATTAATTAAAAAGAACAGGTGCCCTGACCAATGTGGCTCAGTTGGTTGGAAGGTTGTCCTGTAACTGAAAGGTTGCAGATTTGATTCCCAGTCAGGGTACCTGCCTGGGTTGCAGGTTCGATCCCCCATCAGGTCTCAGGTGTGTGCAACCCCCAGTCCGGACGTGTACGATCCCAGTTCTAGGCACCTATCCCCATTCTGGGTGTATACAGGAGGCAACCAACTGATATTTCTCTCTTGCATGGAAGTTTCCCTCTCTTCCTTCCTCTCTCTCTAAAAGCAGTGAAAAAAATGTCCTCAGGTGAGGATAAAAAATAAAAAGAAGAGGTTGAGTCATCCAGCCTAACCCCTGTCTATATTACTTTTTCCATCTATGATATGTTGGGTAAGATCCAAGTTATGGAGAAGGCACGCAGATATTATTCATAGAATGCTACAACTTAAATTTTGATCCTGTGTACAAAAAACAGATTAAGAAAAATCCGGCCACGCAGGTCTTAAACTGAATAAGTTAATTTATTCTAGAAATTGGGGCTTAGTGCGTAATAATAATGCTAACATTCACCACTTGTTATGTATAAACTCAGTCTATACTACAAACTGTAAAGTGGGTACTACTGTTGTCACCTTTTTACAGATGAAGAAAGTCAGTCACAGAGATTGGGTAATTTGTCCAAGGCCACACAGCTAATAAACTAGGATTCAGGCTCTGTCAGACTGAGGCCAGAGCTCTGTTAGCTCAGGACAGCAGACTGTTTCCTGGAAAAAGGCTTGAGAAGGTTACATTGGATTTTTGAATTAATTTTTTTATTATGGAAAATATCAGTTTATAGTTCTAAAAGATAAGGACTTCAAAAATATAATATTCTTATTACACTTTTAAAAAACGAACATTAATTCTTAATATCATTTAACATCAATTGGTGGCAAGATTTTGCCAGTTTTCTCCTAATTTCCTTTTTAAACAGTTTGTGCAGAATCAGAGTTGAAATAATGTTCATTCATTGCAATAGATTGATGCACCTCTTAAGTCTATTATAATCTACAGGTTTCACCTCTATTTTCTTTTCCCCCACAGTTTTTTAACTGAAGAACCCAGTCATTTTTCCTGTAAATTTTCCTCTTCATGGAGTTTACATGTTCTGCTATTCCTATGAATTTCCTATCATAGTTGTGTTTAACCACTAGAATAGTGTATATATATATTTTTCCCAAAATTTATCTGTTACAAGGCACATAATGTTGGTTATCATTTTGTGATGTTAACAGACATCGATGATCATTGTCCAAATTCAGATTCATTAGAGGTTGAAAAATGCCAATATTCTGATTCTGTCAATTTCAGGCATTAGCTAAATTTCTTCTTGAAGGAGAAACTTCCCCTAATTGTGTCTTTGGTTATGAAAACATAGTTTGAATTAGAAAGGCAGGAAAAATATTTAATTTCCATTTATTTACCATTTTTCAAAATAAGAAGTTTGTTATCCATCACAAAGGTGACATTCGTTTGTGGGTTTTTTTGTTGTTGTTTAGTATCATTATGAACTAGTGGATATATATTTTTTTTGAACTGGTGGATTTTATTCTTATTTATTTGTTTGTTTGGTTTTTAATCTTCACCTGAGGACACTTTTTCATTGCTTCTAGAGAGAGAGAGGAAAGGGAGTGGGAGGAGAAACACTGATGAGAGAGAGAAACATCGGTTGGCTGCCTTCAGGTACACACCCGACTGGGGGTCAGACCCGACCTTTCAGTCTGTGATGGCCAACCAACTGAACCACGCCGGCCAGGGCTGGACTGGTGGAGTTTAAATATTTGTTTCCATTGAAGTTGTTAGTCTTACAATTGCATAAATGTTCTCATCTCTGGCTAGTTGGGAGCTTTCAGGCTGGTACCTTTTGACTTGACCTCAGTGGTCTTTGATAGAGTTTCCTTGCTTTTGGTATGAAAAAGATGTTCCTGGCTAACCTTCTGTATCCCTTGTCACATAACTGGATCAGCCAAACTCTCCAAGGAGCCCTGTCCCCTCTCAGTGGGACGTGGCGCCTGCAGACCACACTGTGGTTGTTCTCACTGGCTTTTGAGTAATCTCTTCCTTCTCTTGGTAACTCCAGCGGGTGTTTTCTTTTTTTCCAGGAGTCCACGAAGAATATCAGCTGCCATATTACGACTTAGTGCCCTCTGACCCTTCTATTGAGGAAATGCGAAAGGTCGTATGTGACCAGAAGCTGCGTCCCAACATCCCCAACTGGTGGCAGAGTTATGAGGTAGGAAGCTCCCCCACCTCATACTGCTTTTCTATCGGCGGGACTTCTCCTCACCGGACAGTGGGTGCCACCCTTAGGGCTACCCCCTGAGTGTTTCAGTTATGATGCTAGTGTATACTAAGCCCTGCGGGGCCACAGTCCCATGTCCTGGGCACTGTAGGGTCCACTTTGGAATTGACAGCCTAGAAGAAGAAAATGACTTGGCCTCCAGGACACAGATAAGATAGGTGATCAAAAAGAGACAGAAGCGAAAACCTAGGGACTGCCTTTAGACCTCTCTAACTTGAAAGGTGCCTCAGGAGCCACAGGGGAAGCCAAGGTCTGCGGCCCAGTGAAGAAAAGGCCTCCGTGAAGGGGGTGAAGGAGTGAGGGATGGGACTTGGCACGTGCATGTTTGTGAGGGAGGTGGCCTAGCAGCTCAGGAGAAGGGAGGAGGCTGTGGAGAGTTTGAATTTGGGAGAGAGGGCAGGTGAAGCGAGTAGGGGACATTTGGTGGAAAGAGTTGAAATGAGGACAAATTTATGATACACGTAACTAATACATGGAGTCTTCAGGGGGAATGGGTTTGCCTAGTGAGGAGCACTTGGGCCTCTTTTTCCCTCCCGGCTCTGCTTTTCAGGAGTGTAACCGAGTAACCACTAGAGGGCATGTCCTTGTTGACGAACAAAATCGGTTCTCAGTTTAGGTGATGCCTTCTTGTTGCATAATAGAGCAGCTTTTTCCAAAAGATTCCTTGGAACCCTGGGTTGGGTTTACTTCAGAGGATGAGTGTGCGGCTGGAACCGCTGCTTTTACTGCCCTGCTCTACTCTCTCGTTATGTGTTGGGACTCTGCTTAGGAAAGAAGGCCCCATTGCTGACAGGAATTCTGGAAACCACTGGCTTAGGGCAGCAAAAGGGAGCTTCGTAGCCCTCAGTAACCAGTGGCTGCGCATAGGTGACGTTCTGTGTCACCTCCCGGCCGGACTGTGGTGGTCGCCTGTGTTGTCCAGGCATTGGCAATGCCTCTGACGAGGTTACTTTCAAGGCCTAGTTTCCTGCCTTTTCATCACCCTCCTCTTCATGTGAACCGTGAGATTGTTACTGGAAAGGGGACCCGGCCCTTAGCGGGTCTACCTCGGGCCAGCCAGGGGTGCGAGGTTCTTGGCTTTGTGCAGGGAAGTTTTCACGAGATGAGTCCAGGTGATTTTGAGAGTACGTTTATGAAAGCTGGGGACGGTGAAACAAGGACGGGCCTAGGGCAGAAGAAGCCACAGGCGAGAGCCTAGGCGGGGCTGCTTTGGTTCTCTGGAAATGTCGTAAGAAGCGAGCCCAGGCGGGGCTGCTGTCAGGGAAGTCAGCTCACTGGGAAGTCAGAGAAACGGGGACCTTGGAGACAGGGTCAGGGGTTAGCCCAGGATAAGCTGCCGCTGCCCATTGCGCCTGGTTGCAAGTCTTGTGGGGACCCTTAGAATTTAGGAAATGTGTGTCTTTTGGGGAAGGGAAAGGAGTGGCTGTGCTCCGGGAGGGTGAGCATGCTGGCCCTTTGTCTTGAGGATTTTAAAGGCTGGGAGCTTCGAGTTTCAGTAGAATATTCATCAACTATTCCAGATGCACCCTTGCAGGGTCGTGGTCTCCACTGATTGGTCAGCATAGGCAGGAGGTCCTTAGTCATTGCCCCTGGTCCTGGCATCGCTGGCCTGGTTTTGCTGCTTTTCTGGGCCCAGAGCTGAGGCCTAGGTGTTATTTCTAAAGAGGTGGCCTTCTGTAGCTGGCTGTAAATTGCTTGACCAGTTTGTTCAGCTCTCTGCCTCAATTTCCACTTGCCAAGGAATTTTCCTAGCTTCTTACTTTCCTGCCCCGAGACTACAGCCAGGCATGTGCATGGACCAAGGTGCGTCCCTTGTTTATATACTACTTTTTAAAAGAACAGTTAGTGTACACTCATGGAAATGGATTCTCAAACCTGACAGAAATGATTTTCAGATCACAGGCTGTTGCTGGTGTTTCTTTCAAGATTACCCAGACAATGGGGAATGGCTGGCTGTACTTGCAGGGAGGGTCTCCCCTCTCCGGGCTGAAGCTTTCTCCATTTGCCTGCACAACCTCTCCCCAGGGAGGGGCAACCTAAGGGGAGAGGGAAGTTTGCAGTGTTTCCCCGGGGTCAGAAGGGAAGAGGAGGTTTCTGACACACGTTGCACTGAGAAAATGAGGAGGGTAGGGACCAGAAAGGCTTCCACCGGGCAGGCTCAAATCAGCGCCTCTGGGTCTCTGTGCAGGCGCTACGAGTGATGGGGAAGATGATGCGCGAGTGCTGGTACGCCAACGGCGCGGCCCGCCTGACTGCTCTGCGCATTAAGAAGACCCTCTCCCAGCTCAGCGTGCAGGAAGATGTGAAGATCTAACACTGCTTTCCTCCCCTACTTGCGACCCTGGGCAGCGAGGACTACACAGAGCTGCCATGTTGAGCGCACGATGGAGGCCTACCTCGTTTCTGCCCAGCCCTCTGTGGCCAGGAGCTCTGGTCCTAAAGAGGGACAGAGCCCAGGAGACCCACTCACTCCCGCGTGGGGTTTGAGACACAGACACCTTTTATACTTACCTCCTAGTGGCATGGAGACTCTGAGAGCAAGTGATGTGGGGGACTCGGCGCCACAGCTCAGACTGGCTGTCGTGGGAGGTCCCGCCAAACTTGGCGCATCTGGTGGAGAGCCAGGCGTGGTGACGGGTGGCCTGGGAGGGCCCAGGTGAAGCTGAGTGTTGCAGTGCTACGCAGCACTGAAGGTTCCTGCCGGGACCAACCCCAGCGCACCGAAGGGGCCATAGAGCCGGAGGTGCAGCCCTGTCTCAGGCAGCCCCAGGCCCGTGCTCCACCCTCGGGCAGACGTCTGGAGGGACTGCCAGTGGAGACGGAATCGGCCGCCTGTCTGTCCAGCCGTGTGTGCGTGTGCCGAGGTACGTCCCCTGTTGTGCCTGGTCCGTGCCATGCCCTTACACGTGTGTATGTGTGTGTGTGTGTGTGTGTGTCTGTAGGTGCGTCCTTCCCTGCTTGAGCTTTCTGTGCATGTGCAGGCCTGGGGTGTTTGTCCTGCCGTCTCTGTGCGCCGGTGCCTCTGTTTGGCAGTGAGCGGCGCCTCGCTTCCTGGTACCCTTCCCAGGGCCCCTCCCCGCCCCTTGCCCCAGAGCTCTGAGCCACGGTGGTCCTCCTTTCCCACCCTGTGTCAGCACCACCATCCTCCATTTCAGACTATGGAACCAAAGCTGACCCTGTTGTCCATGGCAGGTGAGGCTTTTGGGTCCAAATGTGAAGGAGGGGCAGGGTGGACAGGGAAAGCATCTGGGCCTAAGTCTCGGGTGTTGGGGTCAGCTGCAACCGTGGGAAATGAGCCAGCCCGGGGCTTTGTCCTTAGCAGCGTCAAGGAAGGGTCAAGGAATTGGAAGCCCAGATCTGAGGACTCAGATTGGAATGTCACATCTGTCTTTCATGTCCCAGATTCTGGAAACAGCAGTGTATATTTTCGGTGGTGGTGGGTTTAGGGTGGGGAAGGGAAGCGGGGACAAGAAGTGGGGAGGGAGTTAGGGGTGGGAGGGAGGCATCTGCATGGGTCTTTTACTGGATTCTCTGATCATGGTGGAGGGAAGATATGAGGCTGACACCCACTTCAGGGGCCCTCCCAGCCTGAGCCGAGTCATATTTAACCTGAGTGTAGTATTTAATGACGTTAGAAGCACGGTTGTGGGTGGTGGTTTGGTCAGCGTATCTTAGGTATATAATAACTTTGAAGCCATAACTTTTAACTGGAGTGGGGTTTTTGTTGTTGTTGTTGTTGTTGTTGTTGTTTGTTTTTTAATTTTATTGGGAGGGTCTGGATTTTAACTTTTTTTAATATTAAGTTTTTATAAAAGGAAAAACCATCTCTATGTGACGATTACCTCTCAATCTTTGTTTTTAAAGAAATCCCTACAAAAACAACCACAAAAAAAAGGTTCAATCAAACAAACGCACATAGCTCACTCACACTGGAGATGTCTGTCCTTGTACCTGAGCCTGTCCCCACTCTGCAGGGGGAGGCTTCCGCCTGCCCCGTGGGTTAGCCTCTCCTGCGTGTGCCCCACCCCACCCCCAGGTCCATGAGTGGCTTCTGGGCTAGGGACCTAGCCTTTTGTGCATTGTCCAGCTAGTTGCACCTTCTCCCCCTCCAGGCATTTACTCAGCAAACGCGGGGTGCCTGGTGGGTGCCAGGCCCTGTGCTAGGCGCTGGGGATATAGCTGTGAATTAAGGCTTGGGTCCTGTTTTTGGAGCACTGAAGAAGGACCTGATCCAAGTTAGTAGGTGCCTGTTTTGAGACCAGAAGTTTTCATATAGTAGTTGGTTCTGCGAGCCTTTGAGCCTGGAATGATAGCTCTTACAGAAGACCACCGAAGAGCAAGCATGCCCCCCACGCCAAAGAGACCGGTGGTGGGCATGAGAACCCAATCACTGCATTCATTCGGAGCTCCCTTCCTGCCCCAAGGGAAGCACGTTGTGGATGCAGCTTCATAGCACCCCTGCCTCCAGCCCAGTGACTCTCTGCCAAAGCTCGTGGAGGACAGGGAGAGCCCTCTCCTTGCTTACGTGTCTCCCCGATGCCCCCGGCCTTTCTACTTATTTTCCTGGTGTACGGCCTCTTTCCCTGCGTCAAAGGAGGTCTTCCCCTGTTTGGGCCAGTTTACTGGCTATTGACTAATTGCCCTTGAATACCAATTGTGTCATCGGGGGACCTCCTTTCCCCACCCTGCTGACCCCTCACCTCTCCTCCCTGCAGCAGAGCCTGGCCGGTTCTTTGTGGTAATGGGACTTAGACTCCTGTGCCCATCACAACCAGCCTCTAGGATCTGCCAACACTCCTCAACCCAGGGACTCCCAAACCACTAGCCTACTCCCTCAGTGGCCCCTCTGTCCTCACCTCACATGCAGTCCAACCCCTCCACCCTCGGGGAAGACTGAACAGTTTTTTGGGAAGCTCCCACCCTCACCCCTGCCGCTCTTAACACTAAGAGTTAGGAGTTAGAGAACTGGGGAGAAACTACAGCCTGAAGCCGTGGTGGTCGGCCCCCTGGGGCCACCCTGACCCTTAGGGCTACCTGCTCCTCCGCGTTCTGGATTCACAGACCAAGTCCAAGCCCGTTCGTTTGTTGCCATCAAGGCCCCTGAACGGCATTCTCGGTACTTCTGTTTGTTTTTGTACATTTTATTAGAAAGGACTGTAAATTAGCCACTTAGACACTTTACCTCTTCAGTATGCAAATGTAAATAAGTTGTAATATAGGAAATCTTTTGTTTTAATATAAGAATGAGCCTGTCCAATTTCTGCTGTACATTATTAAAGTTTTATTCACAAAGCTGTTCTGGAGTCATCTATTTGCCGTCTGTGGACTGTGCCCAGCTGTTGTCAGGGTGCCGGGCATGGGCAGCTGTTCTCAGGTGGCGCTGCTACCCTCCCACTTGGCTGGGGCATGATGTGAGCACCAGCCACAGCATGTCCCAGTGGGAAGAGGAGCTGATCTGTTCACATCGGGCCTCCCTGAGAGTGTTCCTCTGCGTCTCGTGGAGAGAGGAGAAGGGCCTGGCGTGTGAGGTGCTCAAGGCACTGATCCCTTTTCTTGGGCTTTGTATTTTTTTGTCTTGTAGCATTTTTCTCTTCAGACAAAAGAAGGCCTCGATCCTGCTTAGTCACAAGCCACCTCCTCTTGAAGACAGCCCCCAGTGTTCTCTGACCTGTCCTAACTTGGAGTATAAATGTGAATTTGTGGGTGCTTAGGTGGCTTTGAGACGGGGCTCTCCAGTGGTTCCTTTGGTATTTTCAGCATGTGGGTGGCTGTGAATGTCTCTCTCTAGGCTAAGGGAACCCGGGATAAAAGTCCTAGAGTCACAAAGTTTCGTGTGTGTAGGTGGAACCGTAGAGGTCAATCTAGTCACCGCCCATCAGGCACTTGACTCCCCACAGCATCCCTACCACATGGTGTGGGCTGCGTGGTTCCGAGCCTCCTGCTGTGACGCTCAGGAACACAACTTCCACCTGCAGGCATCTGTGCGGAAAGCTCTTCCTCATGTAGAACCAGGCAACCTCCATGTGACTTCTATCCAGAGGCAGTTCAGAGCAGCTTTCTCTCTTCCATATAAGGTCCCTGGAAATACTTGAAGGCAGCTGTCGAGCTATCATGAATTTGGCAAAGCTGAGAATTTCTTCAGTTAATATTAGCAAATACTGAAACCTTACTGAGTGCTAAGCAATGTGCCAAAATTTGCTTTATGTATATTAATTGCTTTAATCCTGAAACAGTGTTTGAGGTGGGTATTATTATCCTCTCTTTATGGATTAGGAAACAGGGTTAGAGAACTCAAGTAAATTGTCAATAAATCAAATAAACGTAGCTTACAGGGGTGGAAAAGACCTTGGGTTTAGGATGTCTGGCCACAGGCTGCAGCCCTATAGCCTCTGCACCGTCCAGCCTCTATGGTTTAGTCATCTCCCCCATGCCAGCTGCTCTCCACTGAACGTAGCTAGAGTCCGGCGCCAGGAAGGGCAGGTGACATTTCACCTAGGCATTAACTGACAGTGCAGACTAGACCAAGGATCCCAGACTGTGCTTGACACCCGCAGGTCCCATCCCCGGCAGCATCTCATGTCTTGGGTTGAGTAAAATCCAGCCACCTTCTGCCTCCTCTGTCCTATATAAGGGAAGTCGAACTCAAATGTAGGACATCATATGTTTACCCTGTTAAATTTTACCATAGAACCTGCCCATTGCTCCAGCCTCTCAATGTTTTAAAATTCTGATTGGTATCCATACTTTTCCATTGTTCTCCCATCTGAGACTGTTGGGGTAGAGAACATCGTGTGATTTACCTTTAGAAATTGGCTTTACGTTTGTCACATATCGCCTGGTTGTCCTCGGGCCCTGGTCGTAACCCTTGGGTGCACAACGATAACAGCAGAAGCCCAGGGAGCTTGCCGACGTGGCAGGGTGCTGTGCCTGCTGCATGTCTCCGATTTACCTGGCTGTCTGAAGGGAAGGTGCAGTGGCCTGCAGCTAACCTCAACCCAGTTCAGAAGACAGTCATCTTGCAGGCATGGACCTACAGTTGGCTGGGCTGTGGATTGCAGGCTCAGCTTCATTCTGGAAATCAGAATGCCAACCATGCTGGTGCCCTTCATGTGCCCTTGAAGGCTACTAACCGTATTTCACCTTTATATAGACCAATACAGGAGACGGGAATTCATTTGACTGGTGTTATCACTGGCTTTTTGTTACACACATTTTAAATTTCTGTTCCCCCAGGCCATGTCTTCTGATCGTTGCAGTTCGGAGAACATGCTCGCTCAGTACAGCCAAAACAAAATTAGTAGTACAGTAGCAGCATTCAGGAGACGCTCGGGAACACGAGAGGGATGCACAAAGAAGGTGGCGGGAGGAGGGAGCTTTGGATCCAGCCAGGAATGGTGTATTAAGGTTCTCCGGAGAAAACGAACCAGTAAGATGGATAGATAGATATTTTAAGGAATTGACTCGTGGTTGTGGGGATTGGCAAGTCTGAAATCAGGACAAGAAGCTAGAGAGCCAGCAAAGAACTGAAGTTGCAGCCTTGTGTCCAAAGGCAGTCTGGGGGCAGAATTCTTTTTCCCCCAGGGAACCTCAGCCTTTTGAGGCTTTCAGCTGATTGGGTGGGGCCCATCCCCCTGTAGAAGGTAATCTGCTTTACTGAAACTACCGATTGAAATGCTAATCACATCTACAACATACCTTTACAGCAACTTTTTAGATTGGTGTTTGACCAAACTGGCATCATACCCAACTGAAAGTTGGTGGGCATCCCATGGTCAGGACGGGATTTAAGGAATGTGGCAGGTAGCCCCGGGTCTGTCTGGGAGTACTCCTTGGAAGCGAGGGGTGGGAGCTAATGGGGCAGGAAGGTTTTAAGGAACAACTGGATAGACTAGACTGTAAATAGATTGTCATTAAATAAACATTTGTTGAGCAACTTAGTGCGTGAAGCAGTCGGCAGAATGAACACTCTGGCCCCTGCTCTTCAGGACACGAGAGGATTTGTACAGAGAGGACAAAAGGGCAGACTTTGGCAGGTTCCGTCACAGAGCGCTACGTAATTGCGGTGGAAGCAGAGACAAGGCGCCTAAGGAAATAGAGGACTGGCCCCTGCCCTCCAGGGGCACCCTCGCTGGTGAAATGGACTAGCAAATAGGCGACGACAAGGGGTTGAGGTAAGTGCGATGAGAGGGGTAGACACAGAATGCTCTGGGAACATAGGACAGACGAGAGGTTGGGGCCAAGAGAGGTGACATTTATGTTGGAGTACACATTGGCCTGCTGATTGAGAAGGGAAGGGGGTTTTAGTCGAAAGGGGTATGTCACCATTCAAAAACCACAGATGATCAGCATGGCTGAAGGACGGGAGTCCGGGGTGGCTGCATTGAGGAAGTCTGTTGGCGCTGTCACGTGCTGAGACGTCAAGACTTCATCCTGGGGACCACCAGTGCCATCGCTTCCCCATGACAGGTGCTAATCTATCAGTAGTTTTTCCTCTTGAGTCTAGACTTGGTCTCCAAATTTTTCTCAATGTATGTTCATGTGCAGTTGTCCCATGAAACCCCTTTGTCATTCCTGGTATAGGGAATAGGCTATTTAAAGCCTGGTTTTAAGCAAGGGAGTGATGTGATCCTATACGTGTTTGGGGACAATCACAGTGCTGACTTCAGGAGGCGATTGCAGCGGTGGTAGGAGCAGCCGGAGGGAAGGGGGAGGCCATTGGTAGGAGGTACAGGTGTGGTGTGTGAGCAAATGCGAACAGTGAGGGAAAGGGGAGCTGGCCAGTTCACGGTAAACAGAAGAATCTTAGCCCAGTGCACAATGCTGTGCCCTGGGAGAGGGAACCAGGGATGAACTCCCAGAGCAGCTGTGTTTGCCAAGAGGGCGCACATCTGGGGAATCGGGGGCCCGAAGAACTGTGGCCTTCTGCCCTAGCTGTACCTGTTCTGAAATGGCGCGGGATAAAATACTGCCCACCCTCTGTCCTAGTAGCGGTATGGTAAGGAAGCTGGAGAGGTAACCCTTCCTTCTACTGGTCTACCCCGTTCAAGCTGGAGATGCCTTGCCACCCCCAACCCAAGAGGCTCTTAACATGGCCCCTGGCCTCTGGGTGGGACAACACTCAGGAGGCCACCCATATCCAGCACAAACAAACTGCCATGTCTGCCTTGCCCCAACTCCCAGACCCCCCTCGAATCAAGTCTTGGCTGTACTGGATCCCCTCCCTGCGGCTGGGCTCCTCGGGTTGCAATACTGCACACAGACACTATCCCATGAAACTGTTGAGCAATAGGAGTCATTCAGAAAAACAACCACTCCCTGCCCGTCAGCTGCCCACCGGCTGTCCATGCCTCCCTCGGTGCCATGCAACTGGGGCCCAACGCCTCATTCCTGACTAGAGAGCCAGCTGAGTCCCCGGCCCTCTCCCTCCTACGTCCCCCGCTCAGGAGCGGTGGCAGTACCCAGAGAGGAGCCTTAGTGGCAGACTGGTCATCCCTTCCAGCTCCACAGGGGCCTGGGCTGCTGGAGCTCGCCCCCAGTGCCCCAACTTCCCTAGAACATGAGCGGGTCACTGGGGGCAGTACCCAACTCTCCCGCCGTCATGGGGACTGCGGACTGTTAAGTACCTGGGCAAGGGCTTGTGCCAGAGAGAAGGGGGTCTTACTTTGGCTTTGTCCGTTAGCCGAGCCCCTGTCATCTGCTCCCAGCACAAGCCAAGCCCTCTCCTGAGAGCTGGGAGCCAGGGCAGCTGGGGGGGGGCAAAAGGAAGCCAAACTTGGGGAGCTCATCCTGAAAGCCAGGGATTTGCTCTTGGGAATAAAGTACAGATTGAGCGCAGATGTCTGAGGAGCCAGAGTGATGGGGCTTTTCTGAGGAGGATTCCCAGAGAGAGGAGAAAGGGGGAAGGTGTGTCCTGGTATGAGGTTTTTGGCAGTGTGCAGCACGCTCCCTCTGAACGACCCCCCTGCCCCCCTCTCCCCGCATGGGGAGTTGTGGGGGATCCATAAACCTGCTGGGATTGCAGAGGGAGTCCTGGCACCAGCCCTTCAGTCTGATACGAAGATTTTCCACTGAGAGACTCGTGACCACCAGAGGGCATCACTGCCCCATGCTGTGACACCCTGGGCTCCCTATCACCTCCGGGGAGAAGCTGGGGAGGTCGTGTGGAGGAAGCAGGCGCGGGTCTCTGAGCTGCTGGCAGCTGAATCAAACAGCCTCTGGAGCCAGGGGACCTGGGGTGGACAGGCTTCTAGTGCCTGTCCCGCTGCCATCTTTCCCTCCCCGGCCTCAGTTTGGCTCCTCTGTTAAACGAGGGCTTAACCACGCGGTATCCGTCCTGACCACAAGGTCCTTCCACCTCTGAAATTCCAGGATTTAGGGAAATCATGCAGTGAGGCTGGCAGAAATTGCATCTCCTGGGCCCACTCTTACTCTGGGGCTCTCCAGGGCTCTCTGCCTGGCGGGAGGAGGAAACGTGTGTGACCTTCTCTGATGGTGGTCTCTCACTTGGAGGCAGGGAGGCAAAGTGACCTGCCTTCCGAGGGGAAGCCTCTGCCTCCACTTCGGCCTGAAGGAGGAATATCTCAACAGGACCGTCTTACACACAGGTGCTCTGTACCCATGGCATCCACTTCTCCAGCCTTCAGGCAGGGAGGTGTTGGTTAGGGAGCCCTCTGGGATAGGTAGGGTGATGGTCCTTTCCAGAAGAGGTACAAGATCCCTTTTTGTGGGTCCCTTCAGGGATACGAACAGGAGTGTGGAGAACAGAAACCATCGCCTCTCCTGCCTTTGCCTGCCTCCCCCCCCCACCACCCCCCCCAGCCCAGATGCCGTCTGTCGGGAGCAGGCAGCAGACGGTCCAGGGGTCCATCTGTGCTAATGCTTCACAATAGAGTCCCATGTTTCCCCACCAACACCCCCTCAGCCCCTCAGCTGATGGCCACTTGGTGGTGCCAAGGGGAGACGTGGGAGGAGGGAGAGGACGACACTAAAGGAGTTAGGTCACTCTTTGCTCCTGGCCGTCCCCAGCCCACCCCTGCCCCTCACCCAACAAGCGTCTTGCCATCTGGACTTGTGTAATCACTGGGGGATGGAGAAGCACCCCCTCCCACCCACATCTCCTTCAGGGCAGGGGCCCCAGGGGCTTGGGGATGGGGAAGAGACAGACACAGAAAGTCAAGGAGACTAGGAAGCAAGGAGACTGAGACAGACCCATGAGCGACAGAGGAGACAGCCTTTCCTGGCTGCCCCAAGTGGATGTGGCTACTTGTCCCTCTGTACTCCTCATGCCGGGTGTCTAAAACAGTACCTGTGCAGGCACCACTCCTACCAGACCAAGAGCCTCTAACTCCAGAACCTAGCCAGGACCTGGCATGGGGCAGGGCTGAATGTAGAGAGAATGAAGAGCCGAAGAAGACAGCATCACAGTGTTAGATTGCAGGCTCTGGAATCAGGCTGCCTGGGTTTGAATCTCAACTCTGCCACTGAGTAACCTAGAGCAAGTTACTTAACATCTCTGGGCCTCAGTTTCCTCATCTTTCAGGGATCATAGTGATACCTATTTCAAAGGGTTGTCATCAGAACCCAATGAGTTAATTCACGTATGTAAAAGCACACGCGGAACAGTGTGCGCAGCATGCGATAAACGCTCAATGAATGTTAGCTATAAAGGCTAACAGGTTTGGGAAGAGGGGAGGAGGAGACGGTCAGGGCCAGGCAGACAGGCAGGGACAGGGCATCCCTGCCTCACCCCCTGTTTACTGGCTGGTGTGGTGCTGACACCATGTAGTGGGTACCTGCTCGCCAGAGGCCGGTCCTGGCCTTCCATGTCCGCCTCTCACTTCTTATGAAGCCACCACTGATGACAGAGACTTCGGCTGTGCCATCCCCACTTCTCCCATGTGGGTGGTCCCTAAGACAGTGTCAGAGAGTGGCTGAGCACACCCCCCAACATCCCACACCTGCTCCACTCAGGCACGTCCCCTTCCCCTTGAGTCAACTCCATAGTCATGATCTGCCTGCCGGGAGCTCTGACACCAAGAACTGAGGAGAGCTCTAGTTGGTGTGGCTCAGTGGATTGAGTGCCTGCCCGTGAACCAAAGGGTCGGTAGTGGGTTCGATTCCCAGTCAGGACACATGCCTGGGTTGCGGGCCAGGTCCCCAGTAGGGGACGCTCGAGAGGCAACCACACACTGATGTTTCCCTCTGCTCCCTTCCCCGCTCTAAAAACAAATAAAATCTTTAAAAAAAAAAAAGCTGAAGAGAGGCTTATTCAGGAGGGACCACTTCTTTCCCTCTGAGGGGACAGGGCAGAATTAAGCCCACTATCTTCTGGGTTTCCACCCCTTCTCTTTCCCCTCGACTTTGGGAAGAGGAGGCAGCCTCTTTCATTTCTGCGGGGCAGCTGCGTAAAGGGAAAATCCTGGGCCCTCTCACTCCCTGGGGTCTTCTGCACAATCCCTGCAGGGGCATCTCTTCACCAGGTACCACCCCGTCTCTCCGTCTGCACAGCCATGCTTCCTCTCATCTTGCCTGAAGTCTCTTGCAACTCCTAGGATCTCCTAGAATCTTCCCCTGGCTCTCCAAACCTCCTCATAATGGCCCCTTACTGTCCATTCACAACCAGATGTTCCACGAGTCTCCAAAGCTGTCCATCCCCAAATTTTCAAATCTCGCACGCAAGCCCCTTCACAGACCACCTCCCCCCTCCCGCCCCCAAGTATCACTGGCTCCGCCCAGGGATGCCTTTTTCCCAAACCCCTCCTCCGCGGCTAGGTTTCTCCCCATTGAGACCTTCCCCAGCCTGGGCGGGAGTCGGGTTCTGTGCGCCCGTGGGCCGGGCTCCGGGCAGCGCCCCCCCCAGGAGGCGGGGCCTGCAGCTCTGGGGGCGAGGCCACCGAAGGCCGCTCCCCGCCCGCACCCCCGGGTCCGCCCAGCGGATCCTATAAAGGGAGGCGACTAGCCCCCCTCCTGGCTGGCATCCGCGAGCTGCTGCCAGCCCTGCCGCGCGGGGCGCCGGAGCCATGACCCTCCGCCGACTCAGGAAACTGCAGCCGAAGGAGGAGGCGTCAGCCGCCGCCCGGGCTCCCGACTCCGAAGTCGCTCCGGCCCGGACCTCGGCCTCGGGCCCCCCTGCCGCAGCCGCCAGCCCGGGGCCCCCCGGCGACGAGCTGTACGCGGCGCTGGAGGACTACCATCCCGCCGAGCTGTATCGCGCCCTCGCGGTGTCCGGGGGTACCCTGCCCCGCCGAAAGGTGCGTCCTCCACTATTCCAACTCCCGCGGCACCAGCTCTCGGTATCCCCACCCTCACCCCCCGGGTGCCTTTCTCCAGACCCGCTCAACCCCGCAACACCCCGCCATCTGTGCCTGCTGAACCCCAATACCCCGCCCCCCGCTAACCTCCGCCACATTCGCTTGGGATGACCGAGTACCCCACAATCTTCCCCAGCCCGCGGACCCCCGCGGCCACGTCCAGAGCCCTCTGAGTCCCCTCGGCTCTCTCCGTGGAAGGCGCCAGCCTCCGGCCCCCGCAGCCCCCACCTCCACGCCGCCCGATCTTGGGGCTCTCCACTCCGCTCCCCACGCGCCTCCGCCGCCGCCACGTCTGGCTCCTCTCCCTCCTGACCTCCCAACACCCCCTTTCCTCATCCATCTGGCCTGCACCCCCGCGCCCCGCCTCCCCGCGCCCAGGTATCTCGCGACCCCAAGGACCCCTCGCCCGGGCTCCTCCAATTATAACAGGGAGGCCAAGAGCTGGGGTCCCGCCGCTTGTTCAGTGGGTGCCCCAAGTCCGGTCCGAGGGAGCGTTCGCCCCTCCGAGGCAACGCCTGGATGCCTAGGCTCGGGGCCTGACGCCTGGACCTGCGTCTGACGTGTGGGGTGCGAGGTCACCGCTCCCTGGACTTCGGCTGGGACCGGACGCGGTGGGAGGGGTCGCAGGGCGCCCGCGGGGCAGGAAGGATGCGGGCCGCGCCCGCCCTCTGAGTCTCCCCTCCTCCTCGGGCTCTTCCTCTGGCCTGAGGGAAACCCGAGCTCACAGAAGGGGGGACACAAGCCGCAGGTTAAGGAGACGGGGCTGGTGGCCTTTTCTCGCTCTGTCCCCCTCCTCCTTCTCTGGCCCTTGGCTCCCCCCCACACAATGAACAGCTTGTTGAGAATTTGCATTTTATGAAAATAGGGTGAAAAGACAAAGGGGTCTCTCTCTCTCTCTCTCTCTCTCTCTCTCTCTCTCCCTCCCTCCCTCCCTCCTGCCCAGTCCTTCCTCGCTGGCCCATTTGGGAACTGTCCTCCCCCCTGAGGCCAATCTTTGGCTCTGCAAAATGAGGGCCCCCTTATCTTCCTAGCCTTGAGGAAGCCTGGGAGGAGAGTTAACAAGGGCACCGACAGGAAAGGCCCTGAGCTCTTTAGGGCACAGGGGACAAGGGCTGGTCTGCAACAGGACTTCTTCCAAGGGCCAATAATTTAGGGAGGGAGAGCGACTACTTTAGTTTCTCAAGGGTCCTGAAGAGGCAGGAACCCTTAGCTCTGTCATCTCCTCCCCCCCAACCCAAAATAAAAAAAACTCCCAATCTTTCTCCTAAGTATGATGAGACTTTAGGACACGTTTGCGATCTAAGATTTTTTGTCCCAGAAAGCAACAAATATATGGCAATATGCTGAGAGATCCAGGTTGAACTGGGCAAAGCTGGTACCTGAAACGGCCTATATCTTGGAGGAGGCAGTTGGTCCCCTCTGTCCCCTGCTTTGCAGTCATGCTGGGATTCCTGGTCCTCCAGACCTTCGGCCCCTGACCCCAGCTTCCCCAACTGTCCGTGGCTGAGAGATTAGGAGAGACTTGACTAGCAGGGGGTCTCTGGAGTGCCTTGATTGGCAAGCCCGGGGGGCCCCTGCCCCTCTTTGGGAATGTCTGGGAGGAGCCCTGCCTTGGCTTGGCTTGGCTTGGCTTGGCCCTTCAGGAGTCTAGGGGACCCGAGCTTCTGCAGACAAGCACCATGGGGGCAAAGACTATCCTATGTAGATTAATGAAACCCCGGGCCCCCAGCGTGGGCTTAGAGGCTCAGGCATCTATAACTCAGGAACTCAGGAGGACGGTTGGGTCCCTGCAGTCCCAGTTAACGACGATGAAGCCTTGGGGGAAAGCCATGGATTGATACTGACAGTGGCGCTCAGCAGCTAGTCACACTGGCACCAGAGCGGGCTTGGAAGCGGGACCAGACAGCAGGGAGTACTGGGTCCAGGGCTGGAGGGCAGGTCTCTCCAGAGGGACCTCCCAGAAAGGGCTCTTAGCATCTGTTCAACGATGGCCCTTTTCTCACCTGCTCTTTCCTAACTCTCCATCTTCCTGCCCAGGGCTCAGGATTCCGGTGGAAGAATCTCAACCAGAGTCCTGAACAGCAGCGGTAAGTTACCACCACCCCAGCCCCTGCCCTGGTCCCAAGGGTGAGGTGCCCGGGTGGGGGGCACCATGACACAGCATCTCAGCCCAGCCAGGGGGAGTCATTCTCCCACCTTGTCAGCATGGCTCCCTCACTAGGACTGAGGTGCAGGTGGGGGTGTGGGCTGTGTGAAGGGGTGGCAGAGAAAGGAGGTAGGGACTTTTGAGTCATCAGGTGCTCCTCAACCCACCCCCAGCCCCTGCAGATTACCCCTCCCTGGGAGATCTGGACCTGGGAGGTGGAGGAAGTAAGAGAAATCCTCAGGGGCGTGTGCCCTCCCAGCTCCAGCAGACCACCAGGAACCCAGACCACAGCCCGGCCATGTCCTGCTGCTTGAGTCTGGCCGCCCCTGCTTCCAGAATCTCAGTTCCACTCTGGCAGCCCTCTCAGGAAGGATCTGAGGGCAGACAGAGGTGCTGGTCTCAGGCCCAGCTCTGCCGTGTCCCATCCTGATTTGGGCCTGGCGTTTTCTAAAATGGGCCAGCAGACCACAGACTGCTGGCCAGATTGGCCGGTTTGGCACTTGAGCTAAGAGTTCTTTCTATATTTCTAAAGGGCCGTTAAAATAAAAACAAAGAACCATATATATGATAGAGGCCGAATGGGCCCCGAAAAGAAAGCCTAAAATATTTACTACCTGACCCTTTGCAGAAGAAGCTTGCCAACCCTTCCAGAAAACCAGAGGGCACTGGGGCGGACACAGGATTTTGAGTTACCCTGCCGCCCGCCCCAACACACGCAGGGGGTCAAAGTGAGGAGGAGCTCGAGGCTGGGGCAGGGAGTTAACACACAGCATTTGGGGAGTATCTGGGTCAGACTGAGAGCCGGGGACCTGGGTCTCCAGGGCCTTTCTGAGTCCATGAGACATGAAGGGGCCTTTGGCAGCTGCTTTAACTCTGCCTCTGGCTGGGAGGAAAGGAAGGGGGTGGGGGTGGGCAGAGGAAACCCTGGGCTCCCCCGGCAGCCTAGGATCTGGAGCGGCTCCAGACCATTGTGTCCAGTGGGCAGGCCTTCAGTGCGGGAAGGGGCAGCTTTGAGGCTCCCCTCCCCCTAGCCCTCACATCTGGTGGGCTGGCCCCACTGCAGCTGGGAGGAGCAGCTGTGGTCTGGGCTCAGCCTCGTGACCGGTCTCTGGGGGTGGGGCCAGCCCTCTTCCCCAAGGCTGTGGATCAGAGGAGGCTCCAGGCTGGGGCTGAATTTGGAGCCTCAGCTACCCAGTAAGTGGCACGCTGGGACTCGCTAGGAAGGAGGGACTGGCTGGAAAATTCAGCGAGTCCACCGGCTCCGGGGACCGGACATTCCCAGTGCCTCCCCCTACTGGAGGCTGGACTGATTCCGTGTGGCTGGATGAAGCTGATTTCAGCTGGGTGTGGGGAGGGACACTCCAGGAACCTATGATGAGAATGAGTTGTCATTGGAGACAGTGAGCCCTGACTGGGTGTTTGAGAGCAGACTCCAGCATCAGTGGAGGGCCGCGCTATGGGACTGCCACACTCCTTTTAATTCTAACAGTCTTGATGAGATGGCCCCTGTATCTCCTGCAGGAAAGTGCTGACTTTGGAGAAGGAAGAAAACCAGACCTTCGGCTTTGAGATCCAGGTGGGAGAAGCTGGGTGCAGCGGAAGTGAGGGGTTGGGAGGCCAGTCTGAGAAATGGATGGATGCTGCCTCAACCCAGGGCTGAGGGAGTCCTTGTCTGTTTCAGACGTACGGCCTTCACCACCAGGAGGAGCAGCGTGTGGAGATGGTGACTTTCGTCTGCCGGGTTCATGAGTCAAGCCCTGCCCAGCGGGCTGGGCTCACGCCAGGTGGGGCCTGAGCCCAGGACACAGGGCTCCGGGAAGGGGGTATATAACCTGACTCCCAAGTAGAGCGGGGGAGAAATCTCTTCTAAAATCAATTCCCCTCCCTTATCCCATTCTGAGAAGGCCAGAAAGAAGAATGGATAGATTCCGGGCTTTGGATCTAGGCAAATTTGCCATTTACGGTGTGATCTTGAGCAGTCCCATTTGTAAATGGGGACAATAATGTGCCCTCACATTACAGGGTGGTGAGGGGGTTCCCTGGACACAAAGCCAAGGCCTGGTAAATGCCAGGTGTTGCCGTTGCTGTTCTGCCTCCTCCTGGCAATCTGGCAATCTGGCATGGGCCGGAGTTGGCAAAGGAAGGAGCAGCATTCCATTAGATCGGCCCGGTACGGGGACCGGGGCCTGTCCTGCCCCAGACCTGGCCCAACTCTGGGGTACCTGTGTTATGTCCTCCAACTAGGAAATGATGCCTCCAGTAGGAGACCCTTGAGATTGGCCAAATCTAGAGTCCCAAGTTTCAAGGAGGGGCAGCCTGAAATTTCAGAAATTGATTCCCCGGCCATTCTATTACCATTTTCTTCCCTTGCCTGCTTGCCGGCAGCCCCCAGTAGCCAAGTGGTATATTGCACGATTGCAAAGTAGTTTCACACCAACGCTCCCTCCTGTTCCCCTAGCAGGGGGTGCCTACCTTTTTACAGAGGGGAAACGAATTCTTAGAGATGGTGGCTTGTCCTGCCTAAGGTCAGGAGGCTCTGCAGTGGCACAGGGTATCAAAAGCTGTCAGGCCTGGGACCAGTGTTCATTCTTAGCTTGGTGCTACTCACCCTGATCCCTTCCTGTCTTGACTGGGTCTCATGACAGCCTGTGGGCTAGACTGAAATAAGCAACTCCGGGGGGCAGCCCAGGATGGCTGGGAGGGCTCAACCTTGGGGACAGAGCTTCTGGAAGGTGGAGCGAAGGCGTGGGTTTATGAGGGCCCTGGTCCCTAGGCTGGGGTACTGGGCCCAGACAAGGTCTCTCCATAACCATGAGGGAGTGGGGAAGGAGGGGTTCAGGAATATTCTGTGGCGGTTTATGACCCCTGCCCTTTCCGGCTAAGGCATGGGGCTTGAATTCTATAATGACCCTTGGAGCAGAGGCTGACCCCTGTCTTCTTGGCAGGGGACACCATCGCCAGTGTCAACGGCCTGAATGTGGAAGGTATCCGGCATCGAGAGATCGTTGACATCATTAAGGCATCTGGCAACGTTCTCAGGTCTGTCCAGGTGCCAGGGTCCTTGCGACTCCTGAGCTCAGCCCGTCTTGGTGTTTCCGCTAGGGGCTCACTCAGCCTTTGATTCCCCTACCTCCTCAGGCTGGAGACTCTGTATGGAACATCAATTCGGAAGGCGGAGCTGGAGGCTCGTCTGCAGTACCTAAAGGTAAAGCAGCCCAGATACCGTACAGCTTCTGTCCTCCTCTTCCCAAGCCTCTGTCCCTGCAGGCCCCACTCTTTTCCAGGGGGTCATTTATCTGTCTGAACCTCCCTGTAACTTTAAGTTTTCCTCTGTGCACTCCCTGATTGCTCAGTCTGTACCCGCCTCCTGCTAGTTTCTGGCTGGCTCCTGACA
Source organism: Mormoops blainvillei (assembly GCA_004026545.1). Lineage (NCBI taxonomy): Eukaryota > Metazoa > Chordata > Mammalia > Chiroptera > Mormoopidae > Mormoops > Mormoops blainvillei. Next base: position 23,147 of record PVJD01008554.1, read on the forward strand.
GTGAGGCGGGTGGTGTCTCTTGCAGCAAACCCTGTATGAGAAGTGGGGAGAATACAGGTCCCTGATGGTGCAGGAACAGCGGCTGGTGCATGGTGAGTACACTGGGGCGTGTGGGGTAACTGATGGCCCTACTGATACCCTCATACCCTCAGCCGTGCCTCCCCCGCAGAACTAGTGGGTTACTTCCCCCTCCAAAGTGAAGAAAGTTTCGTTGAGCTCCTACTTTGGGTATGATACCACCCTGGGCATTTTTCGTTTATTTTCGATAGTCCTCTGAAGGCAAGTATTAGATAGTATCATCTCCATTTTACAGGTGGGAACACCAAGGCTCAAAGAACATACCTCAAATCTCTTCCATGGCTCGTGTATCATAACTGGCCCTCTTAAGGATTTGAGTGTATAATTCCTGTTTCACAGACAGGGAAGGTGGGGCTCAGGGTTTTGACCTGCCCAAGGGCCACACGGATGGTTGCTAGGAAGTTGCTGAGGTCTCCCAGCTGTGCCCTCTGACGGTCCGCCCTCTTGTCTTCTGCTCTGGCAGGCCTCGTGGTGAAGGACCCAAGCATCTATGACACGTTGGAGTCAGTGCGCTCCTGCCTATACGGAGCTGGCCTGCTCCCGGGCTCCTTGCCCTTCGGGCCCCTGCTGGCCTCGCCTGGGGCCCCCCGTGGGAGCACGCGGCAGGCTGGGGGTGACCCCGACGACGCCGTCTACCACACGTGCTTCTTCGAGGGCGCTGAGCCGCCTGCTCCCCCGCCGCCGCCCCCCGCTCGCGCGCCGGGCCTGGGCCCAGCTGAGACCCTGACCTCCGGGCTGCGGGCAGGGCTGAGCCGCAGCGCCAGCGTGCGGTGCGCGGGCCCTGGGGGCGGCGGCGGCGGGGGCGCGCCGGGCACGCTCTGGACTGAGGCCCGCGAGCAGGCCCTGTGCGGCCCCGGCCTGCGCAAAGCCAAGTATCGCAGCTTCCGCCGGCGGCTGCTCAAATTCATCCCCGGACTCAACCGCTCCCTGGAGGAGGAGGAGAGCCAGCTGTAAGGGAGGGGCGGGCAGGGAGGGGAGGTATTTATTTATTTATTCTTTCCAGCCAGTGCAAAAAGAGGGGAGCGCCAGGCTGAGGGGAGGGACCCCAGGAGCCCAGAGCAGTGGGAGAGGGTCCTTGCCAGCCCAGCCGGCCTACTAGGTTCCTGGCTTGTCTGCCCAGGGGTGAACCCAGGCCCCAGACCTCTTTACTCCCTTAACCATAGTGGGAGTTGGCACAGGGGAGAACCAAGCAAGCTTGGGGTTGGGAGAGGTTTGGGGACCAAAGATGGGGTGTGCCATACTACATCTGGTCACTGGTGCCTTGTGGGGTGTCCAGGAAAACTCCTTCAAGGGGTGGTGACCCTGTCCCACCAAGCCCTCTCCTCAGCTTTACTTGCTCCCCTTGGCCTTGGGGAGAAAGGACCCTTTGTGGGTAGTTCCCCCACCTTCCACACATACACAGACAGTTCCATTTAACCAGTGGGCCCCTGAGGGGGCCTGTGGTGCTGGTCCCTCACTCCTGGTCTTGACCCCTAAGAGCTTGGCGCCTCCCAGGGGCCTGTAACTAAGTCGGGTCCTGCTGGGCACAGGTCCTGGGTTCTCTGCCCCTTGGGGGGCAGAAATGGGCATGTCTGGGTGGGGTGGGGGCAGCACAGGCTGTTCTCCACCATTTTGCATATTGTTGCTTCTGAACCACAAACTGTATAAAATTGATGGTTTTTTGCACCTGTGTCAGCATGGTGATTGCCTGACGGGGAGGATTGGGCTCAGGTGAGCTCTGATTCCACCACACCTCCCACCCCTCAACACACATGTGTATACACACAAAAACTATATTTTACATCTTATGTACTTGGAGCCTGCAGCCAGGGAAGTAGTCTGGGGGATCTTGAACGTACATGTGTGGGCCTAAACTGGACACCCCACGCCCTCCTCAGAACTGGGGCCTCTTATTTTGGTGCATCTTGAGTCTCCCTCCCCAAATACGCGTGGCAGGTGGTGGCCAAGTCTTATCTAAAGTCCTTAACTATCCCTGTATAAATAACTGTGCTTGGCACCCTCTCTCTCCAGGAACTGGGGTCTCCTGCAGAGGAGACCTTAGCCATCACCCAGCCAGCTTGTGACAGACCCAATCACTAATCACCCCTTGGTAGTTTCCCACCACCCCCAGAATGAGATTTCTAGCATGCAGGCTGGGATATCTAACCTCTGCCTGCCTCATTTTCTTGTCCTCTCCCCTTGGTCCCCACTCTGGCCACCTTGTACCTACTACACTTCAGATCCCTTCCCCTGGGGAGTCTTGGCACTTGCTCCTCCTGTAGCTGGCTCCTTCAGTCTTCAACTCTGCCTCCCAAAGGTCTTGCCACCCAGTCTCAAATACAACCGCACCCTCTGCAGTAATGGAGCCCTATTTTATTTCCATCACACTACTCATCACCATCTGAAATTACCTGGATTTTTATGGATTTTGTGTTTTACCTGACCTCACCTCCCCATTAGAATGTACTCTGCTTTTGCAGCAGGGCTTAGGGAACTTTTTTTTTTTTTTAGATTTATTTTTTTTTTGAGAGAGGAGAAAGGAAAGATAAAGAGAGGGAGAGAAAGAGAAACACTGATGGGTTGCCTCGTGCACACCCCAACTGGAACTGAACCCACAACTCAGGCATGCACCTTGACTCGGAATCAAACCAGCAACCTTTTACTTTGTGAGACAACGCCCAACCCACTGAGCCACACTGACCAGGGCAGCTCTTCTATCTTATGCACTGCTTTATTTCTTGCCCAAAACTATTGCATAGTAGAACATGAGTAAATACATTGTGTGCTCAAAGCATCTCTAAGTGTCCCATTTAGGGTCACACCGAAAAAGTAGGTGGCAGCGCTGGCCAGGTAGCTCAGTTGGTGAGAGCGTCATTCTAGTACACCACGGTTGTGGATTTGATCCCTGGTCAGGGCACATACTGGAATCAACAAATGGCCCTGGCTGGGGTGGCTCAGTGGATTGAGTGCCGGCCTGCGAACCAAAGGGTCAGTGGTTTGATTCCCAGTCAGGGCACATGCCGGGGTTGTGGTCCAGGTCCCCAGTAGGGGATGCTTGAGAGGCAACCACACATTGATGTTTGTCTTCCCTCTCTTTCTCCCTCCCTTCCCCTTTCTAAAAATAAATAAAATCTAAAAAGAAAACAAGAGTCGACCAATGAATGCATAAATGAGTGGAACAACAAATCGATGTTTCTCTCTGATATACATTTTTAAAATTTAAAAAACAAAAAAGTAAGTGGCAAAGCCGGACCCAAGGCTGGAGACTTGTGCGCCAGTGCTCCATCCTGACAGTGACCAACATACAAGAGGCAGCTTTAAGAGGTCTTAGTAGCAGCCTCCCCGAGCGGGGCTAACTCTCCCTCCTGCACCACTGCACTTCCTCTCCGGTGGGCTCCCTGTGCCCCCTCTTCCCCACGAGTCATCCCTACACACTGGAGGCAGTCAGGGTGATCCTTCTAAAAAGGAAATCAGATCACAACCCTTCTCGGCTTAAAACCCATTATGGCTTCCCCTGGAATAAAAGAATAAGATCCAAACTTTTCCATGGCTTATCCATAACATGCCCCTCCGGGCAGACAAGTTACAAAAAGGCGTCCCTTCTTCCGGGTTACAGCAGCCACCCAGGCCCAACGATTTTGCGTCGGGAGCCCTTATGCCTGAGAACCTCCACAACCTGGTCCCTGGCTCTTTCTTCAAGCTCAAACGGTTTCTCCTTCCATATCGCTTCCCATGTTTAAGCCACACTATTCTTTCTAGTCCCGTTCCTCAGATATGCCAAGCGCTTTCCTGCCTTTGGCCTTTGCCCATGCCCATTTGTCGGCCTGGAATACCCTTCTTTCCAAGGCCGATTCCTCCACCCTCAGGTCGCAGCTTAAACAGCGCCTCCTCAGAGAGGTTCCCCTGGTCTGATCAGAAGTAGCTCCCCTGTCCCCATTATTCTTTATCTTGGGGCCTCCCTGCAGTTTTCTGTCTTTATAGCACTTACTACCAGTTTGTAATCTTCCTGACTTCCTTTGCATCTGTCTTGCGCCTTTCTAAGGTAGCAAACTCCCGTTTATCTTGTATCTCCAGGGTCTAACAGCCTGGCACACAGTAGGTGATCAATAAATGGGAGTGCCTCTTTGAGGCCAGCCCTGTATAGGGGTGACCACTGCCCCCCCCCACCTCTCTGCCCTGGGGATGGGGTGAGGAGCCCTTCCCCTGCTCCACCTGCAGCTGGCCTCCGTGGGCCCCTCTCACGAAATCCCTTGGGGGCTGGGTGTCAGCTCCAGCCAAGGCACCTGCACCTGGCTGCCCTACCCTCCCTGGTCCAGGGGAGGGAGGACATTTGATTAAGAAAATGGAGCTTCCCTAAGCTCCCTGTTTGAACAGCTGCTCTGCTCTGTTTGTGATGACAAACAGCCGCTCCCAGGGGCTCAGGTCTAGGGGAGGGGCCCCATATCTTTGTTCCCAGAGCCCAGGGCTATCAGGAGACCAGATGCCTGAGCATAACTGGCACCTTACTCGGGGCGGGGACTATAAGGGCCTCCCTGGCTTTCTCCTCTGAGAATAGATGCCCAGCCGCTTTCCTCTGAGCTGGTTCTTCCCCCTCCCCCATGCAGCTTGTCCTGGGAGTGATGCCAGCTCTCCTTGCCCAGGCTGAAGGGGGCTCCTGGCTAGCCGCTAGCCGTGTGCACCCCCAGAGGAGGGTGAGAGGGTACCCAGGGAGGGGCTGGATCCCACCTCTCAGCTGATGGGATGATGGCACCAGCACAGCAGCCTCCTGCCGTGTAGGTGGGTGACAGGGAGTGACTAATGTGCGAGCTGCGATGCTAAAAATTAATCCAGGGATCGTGTTTGGTGGAGGGATGGGGGTGGATGGGAGAGGAGCAAGGACTCACAATATGGTGTGGTTGGTATTTCCCTTGCCCTGCCTCCCCTCCCTTACCTCTGACCGGCCTTCTGGTCCTCTCAAAGCCTCAGAGGTCTTTAGGGGAGCCCTTCCCCCTCCCTAGGCCAGATGGTACCCCCAAAAATCACAGAGATGAGGAGAGTAGACACAACTCCGGGTCTTGGGAACGGTAAAGTGGGGACACTGCCCCACATGTAGTTCTGGCCTGAGGTCCCCACATTAGCACCGCATCTGCCCCATCTCGTCAGCATGGTGGCTGCCGTGTCCTGAGACCCCTGGTTCTTCGCCCTTTGCCCAGGGGCAGTGAGGGGAACAGAAGCAGTCCGTGCACAAAGGTTCTCATCAGCAGGCCAGAGTTGGGGGACAGTGGAGGTGGCAGCCACACCTTAAAGAAAGGACAGGGGAGTATCTCCCTCAGCACCTGCTATGGAGCCAGCACTGTGCTAAGTGAGCACCTCTACACCCATCACCTCACTTAGACCTCACAGCATATCTGAGAGCCATGCACCGTGTCCCCATTTCACAGATGAAGAAACTGAGATTAGAGAGGTTAAGGTAGCGTAGCTGGTACCTGACAGAGCCAGCGCCCTCTCGTATCTGTTTGTCTCTAGAGCCTGGATCCGGGAGTGGGAAGGCTTTCTGGAGGAAGGAGTGTGGAGGAGGGTCAAGATGGGAAAGAACTCTTTAGAGAGGCTGAATCTTTAAAGCTGTGGGACTCACTTGTGGGGGGAAGGCGGGAGCCTGGAGCGTACATGGAGGGTGGGGCCTGAAGGAGCAGGGTCTGAGGTGTGCTAGAGAGCAAAAGGAGGAGGAGACAGGGTCGGAGGGAACAGGGTCCCACGGGCGCGGGTGCTACCCTGGAGTTGGGTGAAAACATTCCCATCAAAGGGGGGAGCTCTTGGGACCAGGTTCTGGAGACCACAAAAGAGGCTTGGGCTCAGCCACGAGCTTTGTTGACCCACATAAGAAAACCGGTTAGGCGTGAGCCTGACACGTCTGTTTTGCACACAGGCAAAACCAGAGAACCTGAGCTGAAGGGCAGCGGGGGGAGAAGAGGTGAGACGGCACTTTCTGCTCACCAGTCAGTCACTCATGAAGTTGGGGAACTGAGAGGCTACGGGACTCCCCAAGGGTCAAGAGAAACGTCAGACTGTGTGGTTGGGAGGCTGCCTGGTCCTGCAATGATGTCTGGATGGGATGACCTAAAGGAGGAAGTGATGGGCTACAAGAAGTGGGAGAGAAAGGAACATGGGGCTGTGGAGAGGCCAGGGGACCAAGGAGGCTTCCTCAGTAGAATAAAGTAGCCCAGAACTGAGACATTCACTGGACAGTAGAGCAGGTGCGCCTGACCCCTGGTGGTGACCTTAGAGCACTGCACCTCAGCTCTGACCTGACAGATAAGAGGCAGGCAGAAGTAGGGTGCTGGGAAGGCAGGTCTCCCTCCTAGAGCCTGCCTCTTTTGTCCTTCCTCAGCCCTGCCCCACACTCAAAAGGTGGAGTCTCCTCTAAACCAAAGAACCCATCTTAACCTCTGGCCCCTTGCTGTGCCTGGCATCGAGTGGGCAGTCAAACAACACTGATGGAAGGCAGTATGTCTGAATGAATTAACAGTGAGCTCAGAACTTCAGCTATCAAACTAAATTTATTTCGACCAACATACTTTCTCTGTGTGCAACTGCACGTGGCCTGAAGGCTCATGGACTGGGGTGTGGTGAGCAGGGAGGACGCACACTTGCAAAACTGCAAGACAAAAATTTTGCTCTAAGGGAGACCCCCCACAAACCACAGTGAATATTCTGTTCTTGGAGTTTAGCCTTTCAGTAGACAACAAACAAATCTACAAAAAGTAGATTTTTGCAAAAAGTAAACATTATGCAAATACTGCCCCTCTGGGCCTCTTTCCTTGTACTGCACTACAGAGTCACTTAACACACAGCTCCCCTCTCAGCTGAGCAGGTCCATTCAGTACCACCACCTCCCCTCCCTACCCTGACAGAGTGACCGGCCACCCAGGTGCAGGCCTCCCACCTGCAGCCCTCTCCAAATCTCACTCTGATTGAGAAAGGTGGTTCCTGGTTAAGCGAATACAAGACCTGTGATAACCAACTATAGCAACAAATTGCCTGGGGGACATTTAACAGTAGGTAGGACCTGTCCCTCTCCTTAAGATTGATTCAGGAGTTCTGAGGTGCACTGGAGCACTGGCATTTTTTAAAGCACCCCAGAGGATCAATGAGGATTTATGGACTGGATGTTGAATGAAGATGATTCTAGAGAGCTCTAGACTCCCCGCTCCTAGAACCTTGGCACTCCAAATACTGCCAGGACTCAGGTCCCCCTAAGGTTGTCCTCCTTGTCATTCTCATTCTCCGGCAGCTGAGGACCTGTGCCTCCCACTGGCACAGAACCACTTTCGGCATCACGGTGTAACTTTTGGTATGTGTGATGGCCATCCGCCCACAGACTGGGAGCTCTTAGAGGGCAAAGAGATCCTATTAGACACATCTGTTAGAATCAGGGGTTGGGACACCACCCAGGTATCCAGGACTTGCCTGCTGACTGGGTGTAGCAGATGCTCAGGGGTGAGGTGAGGGGAGAGGAGGCTGGGGCTGAGCAGGGGTTCAAGTCTAGACCAGTAGTCAGGGGTCAGCAGGGGGAGATCAGCCTGGTTGGTACCAGGTGGGGAGCAGCCCCATGAGCTGCCAAGGGACAGCAGAACTGACCTTGGGGTGCTGGGCTTGGGTGAGTGGGGTGGGGTGGGGGTGGGGAATGGCACTCCAGTGCAGGAGCTGGATGGAGTCAGCAAGGCACCCTCCTCCCCACCATCACCCAAAGTGAGGCTGAGGGCTGAAATTGCAGGGGCAGGTTCCAGTCTGGGGACGCAGCTGCCATTAGCTGGGGCGGGGGGTGGAGATGGGGACTCCGGGTGGTGTTTGGGAAGCAGTTGGCAAACCCTGCGTGAGTAACCGCCTCTCCCCAGCAGCAAATCTTGCCGTCAGGAAGTCCCACAGACATTCTGCACCCCCTCCGTCACCCACGCCAGGACCTTTTCCGTGCCCACGCCTACCGGCACCTCCGGCTAGCTCACGACTCTCTCCCAGCCTTAGCCGCGCGGTGCCCAGCACACCTGACCCTGTCACTGATACCCACGCCATCCCCGCTGGGCAACCACCCCTGCGGATTCTTCCTCCCTCCCTTACCCCACAGCATCTGCACGCCCCCAGACCTTCAGAATCCGGGCAAAAAAAACCCGCGCTCCTCCCGGTTCCCTGGGTCTCGGGAGGGGCCTGCCAGGTCTGAGCCGTGGCCCCGGCAGGTTTGCCGACCTTCCGGAGGCGTCGCCCTCTCTTGGGAAGACTCAGGTACTGCTTCACTTCTTCGTCCTCTCGCGTCCTTGCTCTGCCTCCTTCAGACCTTCCTTGACCCCTTGGGCTATCTCTCTTCTTTCCTTGATCTGAATCCTGGAGGACACGGAATATATAGATGTCGGTCCTGGTCCCAGCTATGCTACAAACTATCTGAGTCCCGGCCCTCCTGAGGCGTGGGTTCCTACCCTGTGAAATAGCAGCTGTGAAGACGAAGGGCAGGACAGTGAAAGAAGATGGTAAACCCAAAGGTGGTATCTGGATATGGGGTGTGATTGTTGTAAATGCTAAGGGTGTTCTCTCCTGCCCTCTGAGGGTTAATAATCTTTCCCCTTTTTCCTGTCTGGCCCACAGTGTAAAGAGAGCATAATTTATCCTTGGAGGGCATCACATTTTGATGTTTTGCCATACTCTACATGCTGTTTTATGTACTACCCCCCCCCTTTTTCCTCCAAGTGCATAATTCATGATTAAAAGCCTGGAATCTGGAGTCAGATAAATCCAGATTTAAGTCCCTGCTCTGTGACTTTATATTTCTGTTCTTGGGCAAAATGCATAACCTCTACTTTTCTTTCTTTCTTTTCTTTCTTTTCTTTCTTTCTTTCTTTTTTTCTTTCTTTCTTTCTTTCTTCCTTTCTTCCTTTCTTTTTAAAATATTTTATTTATTTATCTTTAGAGAGAGGGAAAAGGAGGGAGAAAGAAACATCAATGTGCGAGAGATGATCAGTTGCCTCCCGCACACCCCCAACTTGGGACCTGGCCCGCAACCCAGGTGTGCACCCTGGCTGGGAATTGAACCAGTGACCTTTAGGTTCACAGGCTGGCACTCAATCCACTGAGCCACACCAGCCAGGGTTACCTTGCTCAGCCTCAGTTGTGTCATCTGCAAAACGGTAGTAATGCTGGGAATATCAGTTTATCAGCCTGTGGTTAATCCCTGGACATAGCCAGCTCAGGACTTGTTAGCTCATGTTAATGTGCTTGTATTCTGAGCAGGACTCTTCTCAGCCACATGCCTCTTGGCCTGTGCACCATACTCTCCCTTCCCGTTGCCATTATAGTAATGAAGGGGCCCAAAGTGTTGCCACCCTAAAGTAATGCCTTTTGAGGTAATGATTTTAAACCAGTTATTAAAACCAAAACAGGCGGTCAGGTGGATACTAGACTTGTTGGGGTGATCACTTTGTAAGTTATATATACGTCTAATCACTGTGTTGCACTTCTGAAACTAATATAATGTATGTCAACTGTATTTGAAAAAATAAAAATAATAAATTTAAAAATAAAAAGAAAGAGTGCTTGCTTTGGCAGCACATATATTACAATTGGACCGATACAGAGAATATTAGCGTGGCCCCTGCGCAAGGATGACACGCAAATTCATGAAGTGTTCCATATTTTAAAAAGATTTTATTTATTTATTTTTAGAGAGAGGGGAAGGGAGGGAGAAAGAGAGAGGGAGAAACATTAATGCGTGGTTACCTCTCACACACCCCCAACTGGGGACCTGTCCTGCAGCCTAGGAAAGTACCCTCCCTGGGAATCGAACTGGCTACCCTTTGGTTCTCAGGCTGGCACTCAGTCCACTGAGCCACACCACCATGTTTTTATTTCAAAAGAACTTATGCACCCCTATGTTCGCAGCAGTGTTATTTACAATAGCAAGTGTTGGAAACGGCCTAGGTGCCCATCAGTAAATGCGTGGATCAAAAAATTGTGGTATATTTATACAATGAATATTACACAGCAGAAAGGAAGAAGGAACTCCTACCCTTCACAATAGCATGGATGGAACTGGAGAGTATTATGCTAAGTGAAACAAGACAGGTGGTGAAAGACAAATACCATATGATCTGACCTATAAGTGGAACCTAATGAACAGAATAATGAGCAAAATAGAACCAGAGGCATGGAAACAAGGAACAGACTCACAGTGACCGGACGGGCGGGGTGAGGAGGATAATGGGGGAAAGACGGGGAAGGGTCTAGTCAAGGAGCATGTATAAATGACCCACGGACATGGACAAGAGGGTGAGGGTTGACTGTGGGAGCAGGAGGTGAGCAGGGCATTGGAGAGCAACGGTGGAAAAATTGGGATAACTGTAACAGAACAACAATAAAATAAAAAAGAAAGAAAAAGAAACAAAAGACACGAAGATCTCTGATACCACCAGCCCCCATCCCTCAACCTGCCTAAAGAAATTCAGATAGAAAAATCTGCTTAGAAGAAGCGAGCATCACCTTAGCATCATATATGAACTACGTGTGGCAGCCACGTGTTTGTTGGACCCCCCTCTGCACCCCATTGTTTCTGGGTGACCCAGAAGGACTTGTTTACCAAGTGTTTGTTCTTTCTCATCTACTTGTAAATTACCTGCTTTCTCTTAAAATCCCAGACTCCCATCCCCCTTCTCCTTTTTCCAAAATGGCATATAAACCATAACTGCCCAATGCATCTTCCGGTCTCATGGCACCCCTCCATGTATATCCATAATAAATTTGGGGCTGTTTTCTCCTGTTAACCTCTCTCACGTTAATATGATTATTAGCCCAGTAGAAGAAGTTAGAAGGTGGGAGGAAAAGTAGTTCTTGCACCTCCACATCCACCTAAGAAGGGGAAGCCACAGCCCTTTCTGAGCTCGCCCTCTCCCCAACACCGTGCTCAGCCACAGGGATCTCGTTATTCCTTCAGGGCACCCCAAATTTTCCGTTCTCAGAGCCCTCCAATTCACCCTCTGCCTTGCTGGTCTTTTCCCCAGATAAGGGTCCTTTCCCTCATTTCCCCGGGGTCCCACCTACGTTTCTTTATAATTAGCAGGCTCTGCCATTCTTTAACCACTCATCTGCTCTATTTTTCTTTATAGCACTTCCGGTTACATGACGTTATATTATACATGTTTTTATTTGTATTCGGCAACCCCCATCCCTGCCCAATGTATCAACATGGAGAGTAAGGTCTTTTTGAGTTCCCCCCACCCCCCACCTCTATGGTTCCTAAAGACGGCCTGGTACATAGGAGGCCCTGGATAGATTTTTTGTGTGAATATGATTAAAGGTTGCAGTCCCCTTTCGCCCTTCAGAGGCAGCAGTGCAGTAGACTCCACTTCTGTCCAGTAGAGGGCACCACCGCACAGCATTTTGGGGTCTCTGGGCTGGGGTAGGATGGGAGATATTTATAAATCCCGCAGGCCTCTCTCCTCCCACTTTGTGGGTGCGCAGCAGTCTGGCTGCGACCGGAAGCAGGAGGGCCCCCTGCGCTAATCTGCCCTGGCAACGCAGAGCTGGCATGCTCTGGCCACATCCTCGAGGCCGCGTGCTCCCGTGGTGCAGGTCGGAATACCCTGACCGCTGTTTTGGGCACACCCCTTAGCAGCTGATGCTTCTGGACAGATCACACCGTGTCCCTACTCCGCGGCAAAATGAGGGCGATGACACGAGCTGCACTGCTGTCACAGGTTTGCTGTGAGGCCCAGACAGGAGTGCCTGTGAAATATTTTGTGAATGTAAACACCAGACAAATATAATTTATACAGGCCTTTATTGGTAGTGGCAGCAGATTAGCAACAAAAGAGGAGAGATTACAGGGCACTTAAAAGGAACTGCACAGCGAAATGAAGGTGGGTTTACGAAGGGGATGAAGATAGTGAAGGAGAAAGAAGAAGTTAAAAATAACATCTACCTTTCACCAAGAGCTTATTAGGAGCCAAGGCTGAGGAACGTGATCTCCAAACATTGTCTAATTATAGGCAACACTTAGATGGTGCTGACCTGTGCCAGGCGCTGCTTAAGTGACTTATGCATAGACTCCAGGATCCTCATAATTGTGGGAGCTGGGTAGTATCACTGTCTACATTCTACCCAGGAGGAAACTGAGGCTTAGAGAGCTTAAATAAACTGCCCAGCGCCACACAGGTAGGGCTGAGACTCAAAACTGAGCATTCTGCCTCCTGGGATGTGCTCCTTAGCCCTCGTGTCACAACCATACTGAAAAGAAGATAATTATTGTTCTATTTCCCAGATGCAAACTGAGGCTCAACAAGTTTATAAAGCCACAGTGTGAATGAGTGTATTTGAACGCTGCTTAATCACCCAGTGAAAACTTTCAGTCCCTCCCGGAGTTAGAAAGGGGCTGCAGAGATGGGTTCAGGGTTCTCTCAGAGGGCCAGCAGCAAAGGCACCCGCCTCTTCCTCTGAGGGTCAGGGGAGAGAGAGAGAACAGAGGCTGTGCAGGGCTGAGTGGGGTCAAGAAGAAGCTACTTGGTGGCCTCAAATTCCTGGGAGGAAGGAGGCTGTGCCACCTTCTTAGCCAGGTTGGGAGAGAGGGGGTGAAAAGTGTGCTGGTAGACACCAGCCTGTCCACAGTGATTCCACCCAGATGTGCAGCTCCCCCGCCCCACGTCCACATGGGTAGAGTGGGGCTCTGAGGGGCTGGCCTGACAGTGGGAGAAGGGAGAGGCCCCATCCCTTGCCACAGTGCCCCTAGTCCAGTCCCTGGCTTCCAGCCTGTTATATAAGCTGCTTCATACCCAGAGACTGGAAATAGCCATGGCAGGGCTGGGCTGGGCTGGGCTGGGGGCATGATGAATGGCCCCAGGAGCATCAGCTGACCGTGTCTGAAGTGACCTGAGGGCCTGCCAGCAGCTCAGGTTACCCAACCCTCCCTGGGAGCAGGCGCTGCCTGGCCTGCAGAGGACAGTTCCAAAGTGACTCTGTGTCTGGACATTTATGGTGTGAGTGTCTGAGGGACTATGCCACTCACAAGCCTGAGAGGCTAAGGCAGCTCGCAGCTCACAGCCACACCATGCCCGTGGCAGCCTCCCTAGGTTCTGGGAATCCAAGACTCCCAGATGCCCAGAGAAAGTACACTGGGATCTCTGCAGCCAGCACCAGGGAGAGCTGGGAGCTCTGCTCCTTTGGGTCCTCTGCTAAGGACCCCACAGAGAGCATGAGGAGCCTGAGGAATTGGGGGTGGGATGTGGGTTGCTGGAGGCTTCAGGCTTCATCATTCCAGGGTTGCACCCCATTCCCACGCCCACGCCCCTCATGTTGCAGCCTACTCTGTCACTGCACCCATGGCCCCTGGATCCAAGGAGGTGCCCACACACTCTGATGCCCCCTCTAGACACCAGGCACACACACACCCATATCTAAGAGCAACTAGAACGGACTTTTGCAGAGCACTGGGGCATGGGAGGGTGTTCTCCCAGTGCATGGTGATTATATATTAAGAATTATGATTATGGCCATTCCAATTCTGTGCCTTTAAGGTACCTCATCCTTAAAAAAACAACAACAACACAAAAAACCTCTCCCTAAAAATATAAAAGCAATGCTCTAATGCTTTAAATCACCTCACAGTTAAGTCGCCCAATTATTTCTCCCTAAGTCCTTCAGTGGGATAGGTGCCGCCAGGGAGTTAGGACCTCTTTACCTCAAGGCTCCACAACAAGTAGGAACTCTCCACCGTCAGCTGGAAAAGTGTGGGACTTTTTACAAAAGAGCAATGGCGGGTGGATGAGTTGTTCGTCTTGCTAATGACACTCCCTACTCAGTGACTGATTGGATGGACACACGCATGCACATGCCGCTGCTCTTCTTGAGGCTCAGACGTGGAGGCAGGAATCTCCTCCAATCTCCTGCAGCCAAACTCCCTCGAAGTCCTTGCCGTGCCGAGGTGCTGCTCATGCCTTTGTCACGGTCCTTGTGTGCCTGGGGCCCTGGACTTCTGAGCCCACAGCGGAGGCACAGGGGAGACAGGTTCTGAAAGCACAACAGAGAGCTAAGGGACACCCACCCCACTGCCAGGCAAACCTGTAAGGAGAAAGGCTTAGCTTCTCTCCTGCCTCCTGCCCCCAGATCTCTCCAGGTGTTCCCCTGGGAGTTGTCACCAGTAACCAGAGCTGTTCCCAATGGTGAGAGCAGGAGGGATGGTGTTGCTTGGCAACTGGGACAGCACAAAAGATCCAGCTAATTCGAACTGCCTGGGCAGGCCAAGCCCCACAGCTTGGAGGCCAGGGGCCTGCTGGCCAGTAAAAGCCCCCCAGAGATAGATACTTAAAAACTTTGACCTCTTTCAACATTGGCAAACCCCAGGTTCTAGGCAAGTTCTAGCACACACCAAGATTTGCACGGGGAGACTTTTCTCTCCCTACCCTTCCTGTCTCTCCTTTCACGAGCGCTATCTCTTTCACAGCCCATTGGAAAACCTTCAGGCCTCTCTGAGCATCCCAACTCTGTGGCGAGCCATGGAATTTGGGGTAAATAACTTCACCTCTCTGAACCTCAGACTCCAATCTGGGAGGCAATAACTAGTGGTTCAATGCATAGTCTTCGGGGCCACATCGACCTGGATACAAATCCACACTCTGCTATCTCTCAGCTGTGTGACACTGGGCACATTATTTAACCTCTTGGAGCCTCAGTTCCCTCAGTACTAAACACACCTTACAGGGCTGTTGAAAAAAGGAAAAAGAGACAAAGCAAGGAAAGTGCTTAGCGCAGTGCCCAGCACATGACCCCACAGGGTTTGGCCCAGAGACTCCTCCCTGTCTTCATGGCCAACACTCTCCCTTAGTCACTGGCTACCATTCATTGGCCTATTCTGCTATTGAATGAACCAAGCTCTGTCCCACCTCTGGGCTTTCCCTTATATTGTTTCCTCTCCCTGGAACAGGTGACATTTTCCCCCACTCTCCACCTGACAAATATTCCTCAGCTGAAAAATTACTTCCCTGGAGAAGCATCCCTTATTCACCACCCACCTTTTGAAAGACAGCTCCACATTAAATATCTCATTGGCATACTGCATTTCATTTTATCTTTATGGCACTATTACTTATTTGCAAGATGGTTTAACATTAGTCTCCTCTAATGGGCTGTAAATTTGGGCCAGGGGCTGCGTCTGGTGTGTTCTTTGCTGTGTCTCCAGCGGGAGGGTTGGCCTAGGTGTTCTCCAAAGTACGTTCTGGCTTTCTGTATCTATTTATTTCTTATTTCTTTCTTCTCCTCCTTTCTAAGGTGACCTAAATAATTTTTGCACCACTTCTTAGGTTAACCTGAATCTCCAAAACGCGGCGTCTAAATGGAAAGGCGACTCAAGAATTAAGGGTGCTGACCCTTCATTACACTCCATTCCCTTCAGGACTGGCTGGACCAGGTTTGGGATGGCAAATCCCAAACCAGCCGCCTACGGATTTTGGGACCCCTTTCCTCCCACATCCAAGGCGCCCCATCCTCACATGGGCCTCTATTTGCGTACACCAAACCCCGAGGAAGAGAACGCTCCATGGCTGATTTGCATATTCTCGTGCTACTGGTTGGAAGAGCGGCCAATGGTTTGCCGCAGTGTTTGCCCAGCGACCGCTCAGCGCCGCCCGGTGATGTAATGGAATCCTGGCTGGACCTCGCGTGGGCTCCCTCCCGTCAGCCTTGTGACGTAGCGGCTTCCCCCGGCTCCCGCCGGCGCAGCCGGGCCTGGCGCGGGGCAGAGCGGCCGCCCCCGGGAAGGCGGCGTGGGGCACGGCCGAGACCGCGGCGCTGCAGCGGGCGCTGGCCTTTCTACTTCCGGCCCGGCGTTCCGGTCCCGGATCCTCGAAGAGGGCCGGCGGCGCCAGGTCCAATCTCCGGAGGCGTGGACAGAATCTGGAAGCCGACACCAGATTACCAAACTCGACTCCTCTGGCAGTGGATTACCGGCCTCTCACTTCGTAAATCACACAGTTCTTTAACGTTTTGCATTTGTTTACAACGAACGTGTGTTAGATTTTGTAATTTAAAAAAAAAAAAGTTACAGAGGATTTCTGTTTATTATTATTAGAGAACCTGGCTTGGATTTAGAGGAAATATTGGCTTTAATTCCAGCCTGGTGACCCAGGCCACTTTGTCTTGCTGGCCCTCCCAGCCTTCCATGGCAACCAGGGAAGAGCAAATGTGGAGGCAATCCAAAAAAGCCCCCAGTTGGGCCTCCTCTTCCTACTGTAATTTAGAACAGGTAACCCCATCCCCGTGGTGTGCCTGGAAGGCCCCGGATCCCTGGGACAGTCCCAGGAAGGCCTTGTTTTTGTGCCCCCATTTTTTCCCCTTTAATTGCTCCTAAACCTGGGGGAAGGTGGGGGTACCCCAGCCAGATATTTCTCCAACCTCAAGACAAGGAAGGGAACCTCAAAGGGAATCCCCTCCAGGGCCCCTCTCCTCTCAGGGCCAGGGCCTGGGTAGGGGAGCCCCTTCTGAACTTAAATGGGCTGGAAAACCCCCTTCACATGCTCTCACCCTGCCCCCAGCGGGCCAGGGTGAGGTGAGGCAGAATGGTGTCTCCCTGACTGAGTGAAGTTAGATCAAGGGTTTCTACTTCTGTGAGATGGAGGGGCATATGGGAAAGGCCACTAAGGGGCTGGCCCATTGACCTGGGTCCAGGGGTTTAACCACCCTCAGGATCTAAACCCTGTCCCCACTCCAATCCTATGAGCTCTGAGGTCAGCCTTTCTCCTTCAAGTGATGCCCTCCCTTCTCTCTGACTTGCCTGGCCCAGTCTCTCCCTTGACACTGTGCCCCATGTTCTCTTCTTCCAGGGAGGCCTCTCAGGTCAACCCTCCAGATTCCGCCCCAATACCAGCTCAAGACCTCTGGGAGGCTTTCTCTTGGACCTTTTGGCAATATGTTTATAGCTGCTCTGTGTCCTGCCTCCCCATCAGATTAGGAACCAGCTTTCTGTCACAATCTTGTCCTTCTCTCTCAAGAATTTTCCAGAATGTGGGACTGCACTGGCCAGGGCATCTCTTTTCCCCTCTAGTCTTAGCTCCTGAGCCATGCAGATAGTTGACCTTTTCTTTCCTAGTTTTCCCATGGGTGATAGGGGCTATGTGGTAGTTACTGGAATTTGTGTAGAAAGAGGAGGGGCCAAGGTATGAAGGAACAAGATGGCGGACAGAAACTAGAACACGGATCTGGAAGTCAGAAGACCTGGACCGTGGTTCTGGTTTGACCACTGACTAGCTGAGTGACTTGAGTCAAGGAGACAACAAGGGGGCCGAAATGTACTGGACATCTGTAATGACTCTAAGAGGTGACATTGCCCCCATCATCTGTGCATCTCGTCATGCCCCCAAATAAAATCCCAGCTTAGTAAAACCAGGTGAATGCTTTTCATATGCAGCTTCCAGACGAGTTCCCCAGCCTGCCTTCCCCCAAGTCCTCCTGTGTGGACATGGCAGGTCTGCTACTATGTGCCGGCTTCCTCGCCGCCATTCTTTATCTCTGCTAGCAAAGATGCCTTCTTCGGGACAACCCTGTGAGATAGTTATGTTACCATCTTTGTACTTCAAATGAAGAAACTGATGCTCAGAGAAGGTAATTTCCCTGAAGTTACGCAACTGCTAATGGTGGAGCCAGTGCCAATCCCAGGCCTCCTGAGCCTATAGCTCCTACCACCTCACGCTGCCATCATGGGCCACACAGGTATGTTTTAGCATTACGTATTTTAATAAATATTTTATTTGATTATAAAACAGGAGAGGATATAATAAAGCCAAGTTGTGCTAAAGTATTTATAGAAGGGAGAGACCTCTGTGGGCTGGAAACCTTCATGGAAAAACTGGTAACTAAGCCTTTTTAAAAAATCCTTCCTGTCCAAATAAATGTATTTCTCCTACACAGGCAAATATTTTTAAATTTTATTTCAAAAGTTACATTTCTGGAAAAGGGAAGAGGTGGGGGTAGTGGCTTCTTTAAAAAGTCCATTTGGAAGGAACTCCTGAGGTAGAAAGGAGAAGAAGGTGATGGGGAGGAATAAGCCAGTCTCATGGGTTCCCTCATCTTGTCATTTTTGTTTTTTAATCCTCACACGAGGATATGGGTTTTCTTTTTTTGTTTGTGGTTTTAAAAATTTTTTTAGAGAGAGACAGAGACAGAGAAATATCGGGAGAGAAAAACATCGATGTGAGAAGCACTGATTGGTTGCCTCCTGTACGTACCTTGACATGGATCGAATCTGCAGCCTAGGTATGTGCCCTGATTGGGACTCAAACCCACAACCTCTTAGTGAATGGGATGACGCCCCAGCCACCTGAGCCACCCAGCCAGGGTGCCCTTGCCAGTTTTCAAGCCTCAGTTTCTTTATCTGTTTTGGCCTAATCTTTGGATATGGAAGAAAAAGGTAAAGGTCCTGAGAGGTGATTTTGAGAAACACCAGAGATTCTTGGGTTCATTATGAAGAACGAGGGAAAGGGGCTTCGGGTTTGTAGCAGGAATTTAGGACAGGTCCAGAAAAAGGATTTCTGGGAGTTGGCAGGGAGTGGGGAGAGGAATGTGGCCCCTGGAATGAGGGCTGAGTAGAGACGTGGGACCTCTTTTGGAGAGTTTTGAATGCAGAAGAGATTCTTTGCTGCGTGGGACTCGCTGGGTGCTGGGAATTGGATGGCATGCTCATAACTTAAGGTGGCTCCAAAAATGAGCAGGCGCCGGTGGCTGGCGCAGCAGAGCGCAGGGCTGGGGCCTGCCGAATGGCTGTTTCCCAGCGGCCCTGCCTGCCCGGCAGTACAGGAGCAGACATGGTAACCCCAACCCCACTCAGCCAGCCCCCAGCCCCACTGCTCCAGCCTTGAGGTGGCCTCCCTGAACCAGCCCCTGCTAAGCAGGCAGTCACTGTAGAAAGGTTTGCTCAGAACAAGATGGCTCTCCCATTTCCAAGGAGTGTTCCAGTCAGGTGGGAGAGGGAAACCTCCTAAGCACTCCCACCGTCAGAAGGCTCTTACTGGGAAGGCCTGTGCTTGGAGACCATGGTCAGAAGAGGGCGGGCCACTCAGGGCTTCCCGGCCACCGGAGCGGGCCTCTGGCTGTTTCTCGCACTAAGTATTCCTCCCCGTTGGGGAGGACAGACTCCAAGAGGACATAAGGCAGAGATTATGAGTGCCTACAGTGTACGAGGCACCTCTATAGCTGCTCCGTTCTCCCCCCAAAACAGAAAAGGTGGCTAGTATTATCATCCCCATTTTAAGGTAAGGAAACTGAGGCTCAGAGTGGGAAGTGACTTGCGCTAGGTCGTACAGTATTAAGGGAGCCCCCAGCTCAGCGAATCCTAATGTCCTGGGGGTCTTGCGCCTGCCTGCACGCTCTGTCCTCTGGGAATGCTTCTCTTCAGGAGAAATTTTACCCTCCTGAGAAGTCCGCTTTTCTATGTAAGAAGCTGCCTTCCGGCTGATTGCCCAGGGTCCTGGGGCTTAACCGCACCCTGGGCACCCTGCTAGCTGGGTTCATTGCCTTGGGGTGGCATGCGGGCCAAGCAATGCTGTGAAGGGTACCCAGGGCTCAGAGAGCAGTTTCCCTGCCCTCCCAGGCCAACTTAATTGCTGTGTGATTTGGGGCTGCAGCTAAGCCTCTCTGGGCCTCACTTTTTCCACCTCTTCTATGGGGGAAGCCCCGGGTAAATTTATTTATACTTTAGCTGCAAGTTTGCTGCCTCAGATGGTGTTAGCAAGGACACCGAACCTCCGCCTGAAAAACAGCACCCCCCAGCCCAGCTTGTGGCGGCGGGGCGGATTATGTAACCGGGTGTTCAGCGCGTGTGTTGGGGATGGGGGGACGCGGGGCGGGGCGTTCGCGACTATTCCGGGCGCCTCTATTTTTAGCCCCATTGATGAGGCTGCGTCCGCCGCCGCAGCCGGGATTCCGGAGACGTCAATGAGCGCGCGTCACGGTCCCTGCCCTCCTGCCGGGGGAGGCGCACCCGGGGCTGGGACAGCGGTGCAGGCAGCCGCGGGGGCGCGGGCTGGGGGGGACACGCCCGGGGCCGGAACTGCGGGGTGGGGGCTTCCTGGGGGCGGGGGTGACACGGCGGCTGAAGCGCCAGGCGGCGGCGGAACTGCTGGGGGCCTCGCGTGGCGTCCGCGACCCCTGGGCATGGGCGCCCCTGCGGTTCGGAGCTGCCACCCCGCCGTATGGTGTGCGAGCCCGGAAGGCGGGGGGGTGGAGAGGCGAGCCGAGCTCGCCAGGCCAGGTGAGGTGGCCGGGTGGAGAGGAGGCCATTTGGTCCCGGAGAGGCCTGGGAAGAAAGGGGCCTTGCGGATGCACTGGGGTGGGCTTGGGCCACGCAGGGAGTCCGGCTTGGAAGCCAGGGAGCGTGAGGGTAGGGGCTGGATTCCCAGCGGAACCTGCTAGCTCCGACTCGGCTCCCAGCTGCGGCAGCCAACGCTTTCTCTCCCTGGCCCGCCAAGGGTGGGGTTTGGCCCGCGAGGGGCGCTGGAGGTGGCCAGGCCGGAGAAATTCCTTCCTTTTCCCCTCTGGCTTCGGGGAGCGGGTTCCAGGAGTTTCGAAGCTCTGCTGCCAGGACGTCCTAGGGAGGGACCAGGATTGCCCCGTGCAATTCCTTCGTGGGACTGAGTCGAGAAACCACGGCCGCAGGGGTCTTGAGTCAGGAGCAGAGCTGGGATTAGAAATGCTGCAGAGGAGGCATTTACGGTGCTTTACAGTTATGTATTAATTTGGGTTTGGGGCTAGTTTTAGGGGAATGCTGGGAAAACGAAGGCTGGGCAGAGGTAGGTGGGTTCACAACAGTTCTGTCTTAAAGGGTGCTCACTGATTAGGGGGCGGACAACAGCCTGGACAGGGGCCCCAGTGGTGACTACAAGGCTGCTTGGCCCTAGACCCACTCCAAGTGCGTGGTTAGATCAGTGACTTGGAGGAAGACTTAGAAGGGAGGCCAGCTGATCCCTTGTAGTGATCTAGAGCTGAGAGGAATGACAAGTGTACAGTAAGATAAAATCAAGATTCCAGTTGATGGCATGCGGGCAGAAGGATGGACCAAGACTAACAAGATGAATGTGACTGATTATAAATGGTCAGGCCTGTGCTGGAGTTAAGAAAATTAGGTCAGGAATTCAGGCCTAGAGCCTGGCTGAGAGGCCCAGTAGCCCAGGCCCTGGAGCTTCCTGCTTGCTCTCTGGTGTTGGCTGTCAGACTGCTCTGTGCAGAGACCTCTGCCCACCAAACAGATCCAAGGGGAAAGCAGAATGCCTGGCCCCGGGCCTCCTGGTCGGGCTCCCTGGGTTCTAATCCCAGCTTTGCCACTTCCTAGCTGTGTGGCCTCGGGCAAGGTGTTTAGCATATCTGTGCCTTAGTTTCCTTATTGGTAAAATGTTCATAATAATCATCCCTTCCTCGTAGTGTTGTGAGGCTGAAATGAGAAAATGCACATAAAATGCTTAGTAATGAATCTTGCAAATGATGTTCAGCATATATTAGTTCCTGTTGTTATTGTTTGGTACAGTAATATGCCCATTTCTGGGTGAGGACAGTGACCAATGCAGAGCTTTTGCCTAGGAGGCCACCAGGCTGCAGAGGGTCTGTCAGTCATGCCCTGTTGCAAGGGGGAGTTTAGTTAAGAAAAGACCCAAATAGTTTAGGAAGGAGAAGGACATTTTAGGTGCAGAGCTAAATGCAGAGCTGGGACCCGGAGCTGTGGGCTCGTGGAGTCAGGGTTGTGACTCAGCACAGGAAAGAACTCTGATTTTTAATCAGCCCCCAAATGGAAGGGACAGCTCCTTAGCTGCAATGTCCCTCCCACCTGCTTCCAAGCAACCGGCTGACCTTCCTCCCAGACCAGTTACAATGCAGGCATGTATGGGTCCTCCACTCCCCCCATTCCACAAATTCCAAAAACTTACTAAGCACCTGCTAGTGCTCAATTCTTGTTTCAGAGACTGAACACTGCAGTGATTGAGAGAGACAAGTAAACCAGTGAACAGCATTGGTCCTATGGAGATCATAAAAATAGGTTAATGTGTTAGGGTGAAGGTGGAGGCGCTCCAAGGAAATGGGAATGGACCCCTGATTGATGAGCGGAGATAGCCCTGCAGACATCCGGGGCAGCGACTTCCTGGCAGAGGGAACAGCCGGTGCAAAGGCCCTGCGTGAGGATAGAAAGCCCATATAGTTGGAATACAGTGAGGGCGGGGGGCAGGAGCTGGGTGCTGCTGTCTGACCCGATGCCCCCAGCCGATTCGGGGGGATCAGCCTCTCCTCCTCCAAGCCCGCTCAAGCCTTTGGTTTGCCCTCTGCCCGGTGCTGAGTGTAATTGACCTTGATTCATTCCCCACCGTAACCTCTCGGGTCCCAGGGATCTTGGTTTGTTCCTTCTTGAGTCTCCCACCGTTCACAGCTCACTGCTGGGCTCACGGTAGGCCCCCCAGTAAGTGTTTATAGAATGACTGTGGAGGAGAGGATTTGGGTCTGGGATGGGAGATGGGATCAGATACCTGCTCTAAGTTAGGAATCACTTTCTGGGCACCATTGGATCCCCGACTCTGGCCCCTGTTCTCAGACACAGGTGGGGATGACCAGGGCACTCAGGTCGAAGTGTTTGTCCCTCCGCACCCTTCCTCCTCAACTGTGGGCCGATAGTGAGAGCGGGCAAGGGGGGCCCCCTAGGGCTGACTGCAGTCCCGTTTCTGGGGCATGGGAGATGACGATGTCACGCTGGGAAGCAGGTGTAGCCTGTGGGTCGGGGCAGGGCCGAAGCCCGATTTTTGCCTTCTCTTTGGGGTGGGAAACCCTCCAGATGTTCCAGACTGCCCTCTCCTCCTGCTTTCCTTCAGCCTTCACTCGCTGTTCCCATTACACTCACAGGAACAGGGGGTGCTGTTAGCTCCCCAGGAGGAGAGTCTGTGCACTTTACTGAGGACCTTAGGGCAGAAGTCAGGAGAGGGAGGACTCCCATCACCCACCCTCTGGGGCCCTCTCCTTACTCCCTCTGCATTCTATCATGGCAACATCTACCTCTCTTTTCCCAGACCTCATCATGGCCCGAGGGCAGCCTGATAACCAAAGAAGGCCAAACCTTGGCCGGTCCTGCCCTCTGGGGCCCAGTCGAGAGAAGAGGGCTGAATAAGGTGGGAAAAGGAAAGGCGAGATGTGGGATCTAAGGTGCACTGGCTGAAGGGGGCTTTGTCACCAGTGGGGTCAGTGAGGAGAGTGTGAAAAGGCTGGAGGGGTGCGTACACGGTTGGCTCCAGAAGGAGAGGCCGGGTGCCCAGAGTGGCTTGGAACCAGGGTCTGGAGTTAGATTTGATGCGTCTGCATTTAATTTCTCTTCAAATTGACATCACGTATATGTCTAGCACTGTTCTAAGTCCTGTACACGGAACTCATTTCAAGCCTGATGATAACCCTGTGTTAATTTTAGAGATGTCAGTTACAGGTTGTCTTTTTTATAGATCAGGAAAATGAGGCACAAAGAGGTTATGTAACTTGCCCAAAGTTTCAAGTGATGAAGACAGGATTTGAACCTAGGCAGCCTGGGATTTAGCACCTCCTGCTTTTAAGCACTCTACTCTAAGCTGGGCCTTCACATTTTGGGACTAGAGTCCCTTCAGAGAATATTCCTGAGAGTCCCCATTGCTCTGGTTAGAAGGCGGGGCTGCCAGGAGAAGGGGGCATGGAGCCCCTGCCTTGTGGGGCCTCTGAGGCTTTGGGGGCCACCTTAGGGGTACGGAGAGGAGGCTGTTCTGCTCTCTCCTCACAACAGTTCTCTTTTCTCTGCTTACAAGATGCTCTTTTGTGCACATCAGGGGCTGAGAGCTGGATTGAGGCACCCTCGCCCCAGAGTTGGGTGTAAGTAAGGCTGAGGGGTTGGGTGCTACCATATGTCTCCATGGCCCTGAGATGCCTCAGATGCTGTCAGCATCCCCTGGCTGCAACCCACATCCCCAGGAGCTATTTGTCTGGGGCATAGGCCCCAGGCTCCGACGCCCAGCCTTGGGCTGGCTTGTCTCCCCCTGGTCGCCTGGGTCCTACCCCTGTTCCCACAGCTGTGTTTACTGGCTTGTGCTGTCTCCAGGGAATATCCCTGCTGGCTGGTTTCTCCTCAGTCACACTGACTCCCCTTCTGTAGGCCTCCGCCATGGACAGAAGCCAGTCCCGGCCCCTCCCTGATGTCCTGGCTTCTTTTACCAGGGCCTGAAGGCCCAGAGGATGGTTTGAGTGTTTTCCAAGGTCTGGCCATCCATCCAGAGGGGTAAGTGATCTGCTGTTGTCCTTTGTACACCCGAGGGCCCCTCAGCAGGTGGGGTTAGGGGGTAGAGGTGGGTGTGGAGCTGCCTGAAGTGGATGTGGTTTGGGGGATGAAGGGGAAACCCTGCAGAGGTGGTAGGTAAGGTGCTGCTCAGCTTGGGGGAGGGTCTGATTTCTCAGTGGTGGGGGTAATGTGGGGGTGGGGAAGGGGGAAGCCTCAATTTCTTAGCACAGCAGGTGGAGGAGGGGCACTCTGGGCCTAGTCACATGGGGTGATGGTGGGGGGTGGGGGATGACAGCTCCTCCCAAGACCACACGTGCCTAGTTCCAGGAAGCTAATGAGGTAGAGTTGGGTAGTTCAGAGGGAGGCTGGGAGTATAGTGGGGCCGATGTGGGGGATGGGAGGCTGGCTTGCTTCTGGAGTACAGGCAGTGTACCAGGGGTGTGCATGAAGGGAAGGTGGGGATTACCCCATTCCTCCCGGAGAGGGTGCTGACCGCCCCCTCCCCACTATGGCAGTGCCGAAGGTCCTGTGGGGCCTGGTATGGGGAGGTGCCTTTGTGAATGAGGAGGATCTTGCTAACCAAGTTCAGGGATAGACCCTCCACTATTCATGGGGCCCTCCTGAGAGGGAAAAATCTCGGTCTTGTGGACATGGCCAGCAGGATCCATGGCCATCTAGCTGACCTTCCCTCATTACAGATGAAGAAACTGAGTTACAGTGAGGAGAAGTGACTTTTCAAGTTCCTGTAGTGAGGACATGTAGAGCCAAGTTTAGAATCCACGACTCCTGGATTCCAGGCAAGCCCAGAGGCCTGACCTGCTGGTGAGGACACACCTTCCTGTCTGAGCATGCTTCCAGAGAAGGCACAGCTGATCCGCGAGTGAGGGGTGGGGGTGGGATGTCCACCCGCCCTTTCCCTGGGGACCTGAGCTACTGGGATGGCGCCAAGGACACCATAGTCCTGGTTACCGTGTTCATCTCAGGGAGCTGGAGTTCAGCCTCGCACTCTGGACGGGGACCCTGTGATTCTGTTTCTGTTCCTGGAACAGAGAGCTATCTCTGAGCCGTAACCCCCCTCAGGCCTTGAGAGATCCTTGATGAAGCCGGAGCTGGCTCAGTATCTCCCCGGCCCCCGCAACGCTGCTGCCCTCTGGGGGGTTGGCGTTCAGGGTGCAGAGAGCCCCAGAGTGGTGGCTGGGATGTGGCGGATGGATGTCCAGTCCAAGCCTGGGTGGAAAGAGAGAAAGCCTTGGGAAGCAGGGCCTCCTTTCCCAGGGGCTGTCCTGCGTGTGCACCTGGCCTCACGCTGGCAGCAGGCTCTGTGCCATCAACCTTGGGCCGGGGACAGGAAGAGGAATTACTGTAAGTGGGAGAGGCAGGTGTCCCCGGTCAGCCACAGATCATGACTCGAGGAGCACGTGAGTAGAAATGACAGTAGTAGTCCAGGTATCTTTCTCTCCACTCGACCCCCACCGCTCCCCTCAGTTCAAACCCTGAATCCTGAGCTCCCAGGCTTCCCTTTGGGTACCCAGCAGCTCCCATGGCAGAATTTCTTGTGTTCACCTTGTTGTCTGGGTGACTGGATGGAATTCTAATGCCAGATACACTGCCAAGGCCACCCTGAGGGGCTGCCAAGTGGGGCCCCGTGAGTGCAAGGGCTGCTGGTCTTGTGACGTGGCACCTGTCTGCCAGGCCTGGGCATGGGCCCGGCGTCACGCTCACACCAGGACTCCCGTCAGTTGGCTATTTTGGGCTCCTGCTGACCTGGGCCAAAGTCGGACTTCAGCCAGAAGGGCCCTGAGGCAGCTCCCCCGTCCCCAGGGGCCGGCTCTGGTTTCTGCTATATAAACAGAGCAGGACATGCTGGCTTGGAGACAGCTCCATGTCCTGAGCCTGTTCAGCTGGTGCGCGGCCTCAACTGGGCAGGAGAGGCTGACTGGGCAGTCACGTCTCTCCCCTCAGGTCTCCCCGAGGCCACCGGGAAGAGCCTGCAACCAGTCCTGGGACTCTCCCTTGGCGCAGCTGTCCGGGATCCCTGAGTCACAGCAGATCGTGAGGAGGAAGCTGGTGAGTCTTAGAAGTGGGGAAACTGAGGCACAAGAGCTGGGCTATTTGGGTCTTTTTCCATTGTGACTGTCTGCTTTGTGGTTTCTCTGGCTTTGAGAGGAGTGGGGGAGGAGGAGGGAGCACGAGTGGCCAACGTCCCAAGGAATGAGAGTTAAGGGCTTGACTACAGTTGGATGATGGGAGTTGGACTTGGGAACACTTCGTGATTGAGAACTGGAGGCATGATGCCATTTCTCTCCTCCCTCGGAGATTTCCAGCAGGGTCTTGAGCCTCCTCGTCTGTTGACCGGGTATGGATGAGGCACTGGTGTGCCTGGGCTGGGGACGGACCCTGGAGTGAGCTGGGTGTCCATCAGGGTACTTCAGCATTGGTTCTGGAGGAGGGTCCCTGGGCCCCCCAGCTGGTTGGGACTAGAGGGCAGACCCCTGGGCTTAGCTTCCCTGAGCCCCCCAGCCCTGCCCAGATCTTCTTGCCCGGCTTCCCAGCTGGTTTTGGTGCCTGAGAGGCAGAGCTGGAGCGAGGGCTGGAAGGTCTGCCAACGAGCCTGCCACAAACATGCTCCCCAGGCCCCAGGCCAAAGGCTCGGGCCCGGCACGGAATAAGTGGCAGCTTCTTATGTGGGAGGCTCCTGTGTTCTCGTTCTCAGTTCTTGAAAAAAAAAAACCAAAACCTTTTTCCCTTTCTGAACGTGAGTCTCTAAACGAATCCAGAGCCTGCGACTAAAAATACTTTAACAATAGGAAAATGCATCAGTCTTTCCGGCTAGGGCTCATTATCAGAGGGTTTTTATTTTGGAATTTGAAATTTTGCCCAAGGTGGCTGGGTGGAGACCCTGGGCAGGGGCAGGAGAATTCGGTGGGTGTTGATGAGAATTCTGCAGGACGGTGGGAGACCCTCCAAGGGCGGAGGAGAGAGGAGCTGGCCAGGAGCTGAGCTGGCAGAGGGGCATAGAAGGGGATTTGAGGAGGGTGCAAATGAGGTGTGGACCGACCTTTCCCAAAGGAACTCCATGGTCTTGTCTGGTTTCCCAGCTCTGGCTGTTCTTCCTGAAGTCTAATCTTACTCCTTTGTACTGTATGTTAATTCCTTCTGGCCTGAGAAGGGAGTGGGGGTCAAGAAATCACTGAACTGAAGATGACTTCTGTGGAGAGAGGCCTGCCCTCCTAAATTAACTAGCTTTCTTCAGAGTATTAATTGAGCACTTGCTGCATACAGAATCTGGAATTTTCTGGTGCTCAGTAGAGCCACATGTCTGGGCACACTATCATTTCCTTTCACCAAAGCCCTGGATGGGGAGAGATGGGGATGGGGCTGCTTTTTTTCTCTGGTTCTTGAAGAAGGGTGGTGCTGGCTCCTTAGCTGAACGGAGGAACCTGGTGTCCTTTCCCTGCATGCCCTGGGATCCTGCTGCAGGTCCCTAGAGTCCCCCCCCCCCCGCCCCCCCAGACAGTGCTCTGTTTCACTGTGAAGCCTCCCCCTTCTGTTAGCAGATTGAATTTTTTTTTAAAGATTTTATTTATTTACTTTTAGAGAGAGGGGAAGGGAAGGAGAAAGAGCGGGAGAGGAACGTCAATGTACTAGAGAGACGGGGCTCAGCTGTCTCCCACGCGCCCCCAGCCAGGAACCTGGCCCGCAGGCCAGGCATGTGCCCTGACTGGGAATCAACTGGTGACCCCGTGGCTTGCAGGACAACGCCCAACCCACTGAGCCACACCAGTCAGGGCAGCAGACTGAATTCTCACAGCACTGGGACCCGTGATGTTGTCTGCATTGGAAAGACGAGAAGGCAAGGGACTGGCCCCAGGTCGCACACCAGGTTTGCTGGCCCCTGGTCACAGATGCCTCTGTGAGCTCCTCCATCTTTAGCCACTGCCTGGGGCTGGGGAGAGAGGCGTGGTCATGGCAGGGCCTGGGCCAGGGCCAGGAGATCAGAGCCAGTGGCCTGGACCTCACTCTATCCTCAGTTGTCAGAGCTGTGCCTGGGAAGCCCCTTGGGGCAGTAGGCTGTGTGTCCCCACCCCCAGCACTAATCCCCCTGCCCACTGCCAGGGCAGGAAGAGGAAGTGGCCAGGTCAGGGCTGGTGATAGGGCCTGGGGCTGAGGAGGGGAAGCTCCCTGGCCACTTCACAGAGAGAGGAGGCACAGCTCACTCCCTCTGCACACCCAGAGGGAAGGGTGTGGAGGCCCGTGGGTGGGGATGGTCTTGGTGAAAGTAGGGCAAGTTCCTGCCCTCTGCTCAGCAGTGGAGGGGGCCAGCCAGAGGCCAGGGGACATCGTGGGAAAGGGGCTGTGTAGTTCCACTTTCCCCATGGCCTGTTCACCCACGTCCACACCCTCCCTCGTGGCTGGGGAACACTGGCTGCCCATGTGGGGCGGCCCTGGGCTACTTCCTGTTGAGGATGCATGAGGGGTCCCCTGCCAAGGTGAGGGAGACGGGGCCTTGCCCTCATGTTCACACGTCGGTGGGGGAGGGATGTGGCTGAACACATGGTAAGGACACATGAGATGTGACTAGGTGGGGCAAGGGCCTACTGAGTTGTTCAGAAAACATAGTATGTTGACAGAAAACATACTGTGTGAGGACCCTTTTCTAATGTCAGATATTATGGCCCCTCCCAACTGTAGTTGTGTTCTGAGTATGTATTGGTAGAGCAAGTAAATAATGAGAAACAGGCCCTGTTTCTTTGTGATCTCAGGAGCACACGCTTGAATGGGTTTGTGCTCAGTGGATGCCAGCGGCGTCCGTGCCAGTTGCTTGTGTATGTTGCTTTCATTGAGGCGCGGCTATTTTTTAATTAAATGTTTATTTTTGAAAGTATAACCTATATACTGAAAAGTGTGTAAATGATCGGTGCGATGTTTTAAGGGTGTAGCTGATGACTTTTCCAGAGTGAACACACGTGGGTGGCCATCTCCAGATTGTGAACTGGAATGCCTCCAGTCCTTCCAAAGAGCCCCTCACGGCCACCGCTGTTTTCAATTTACAGACCATGCTTGTGTGTACCTGGTTCTGTGGCACCCTTATAAGAATTAAGGGGGCCACGAGTCCAGCACAAAGCCGAGAGTTAGGGGACCTGAGTTTGAGTCCTACTCCCCAGCCTCCATCTCTTCATTTTTAGAATGCGGGTCAGAATTCAATCCTGGAAGGCTGGGCAGCGGGTTAAGTGGAAGGATCCGTGTGAAGTGCCCTGCGTTGACCCTTGATTGGTATTCCCCAAGTGCCCAGCTCCCAGTAAGGATGTGCTTATTCTTGTGTTAGGCTGGTCCAGGAGGGTGGCACATGAGCTGAGGACTTGGAGGATCAGCAGGATTAGAGGGAAGTGGAGCAACATGCCCAGGGGGTGGTGGGAAGGGTTAGCCCAAGGTCCCTATATGGGGGCGGTGGGGAGGGGGAGGGTTATGAGGGTAGATTGGTGGGCCGGGCCTTCCGTGGGAGCCTGGCATGGGTGGCTGTCTTGTCTCCAACGTGACTTCCTCCATCTCTGCCCTTCCTGTGTTATCACGGCCCTTCCTTACCTTCTGGTTCGCCCCTCTAGTTTTGGATACCTCTCCCATTATTACCTGCCCCGCCCCCAACCCTGGGGAGCTATTTTGCTCTTGAAGGCTGGGCTTCTTAAACGGGGAAGGGTCCCTTGGGAGTCCTTCTACAGTCTGGGACCAGCTTATACTCAAGGCCTCCCAAAGTCTGCATCAAGTGTGCCTTTCCCTACAGTAGCCAGATGCCACCCCCCATCAGAGCTCCAGCCTACTCTCTCTGGAGGGCATTTGGCCACCAGGGATAAGGCCCAGGGTCCCCAACCCCCTCTCACCTCTCTCCCCTCTGTCTTGGGTTAGGTTCTCCACATGGGTGCCTAATGGGTGTCCCTGGCTGTGTCCCACAGAGGGACCCTGCCTTTTTCTCCTATTTTCAGAGTATAGTGTGTTCAGACCTTCCAGCACGCCCTACCTCCATAAGAAGGGCCGAGTGTCAGATGCACTTGCCTCCCCTCCCCTCTGCCTTTGCAATAGCAAGACCACAGCCGCCAGACCTGCAACACCCAGGGCTGCAGACACAGATTTGGAGGCCAGTGCCGAGATGTGGAGATTTAGGCCAGGGCCCTGGACAGCTCCTCAACACACCGGAGTCCCCTGGGGCTCCGGGGTGGGCCTCCCCACGGGAGAGTAGGGATGGTCTGTGCTGCTCTGGACACATGGAAAGCGGTGGGGAGGAAAGGCAGACACTAGGTCTCAAGGCTGGCCCAGCTCTCAAAGAACTCAAGGCTGGGCTGGAGCCCACACCAGTCAGGCCACAGCTAACACACCTGTTTGGGCGGTGGGGGACGGAGGGAAGAACACTGATCTGGCAGTCATCTTTTGCTGACATATTAAAATTATTTTTATTTTTTGAGGAAGGCCCTGTTGGGTGGAGGGAGGCATCCCAGGGCGGGATGGGGGGCTGGGTGGCAAGCCGAGTTGCACCAGCGCAGACTTACTTGGTGTGCTGGAGCAGGGTGCAGCTCCTCTGGGAACCCTTGGGTCCTAATCTGCAAAATGGGGAACTTGAAGTGTATTGGTGGTTCAAGCCATTTTTTAAAAAGCTGGATTCTTTTTTTCCTAAGCAAAATCTTATGCAGAAGCCCAAGACAAAACAAAACAAGACAAAACAACACAAAACAACTGTAGCTTAAGTTGGGTGGGGATCCTGGGTGAGTCCCAGTGGCATTATCCTGCCCATGCTTCACCTTTACGCAGGCGGCCTTGAAGGGTCTGCGGAAGATGGCTTGGGAAAAGCCAGAGCTCTCTGAAGACTGGTCCACGTTGAGATTGTAATGGGGGAGTTCTGGCAGTTCCAGACCGGATCGCTGAATGAGATTGGCATTGCCTGAAGACTGCATCCAGGGTGGACAGTGGGGTTTGGGAAGTGGAGACAAGATGGGTTAGGGGCAGTTTTCTTAATGGGTGTGGGCGAGGAAAAGGGGGGGTCGCTGGCCTTACCCAGTTGGTCTGCTGCTGCTGCCTTCAAGGTGCCAGGGAGGCATGGGCTGGGGCTGGCAGTAGGAACGGGGGATGCAGGAGACGTTCCAAAATAGAATTCAGGAAAAAATGAAGAGTTACATGCGGGGCATCAGGAGCAGACACCGGGTGACAAGCAGGAAGTGCGGAGATGACAAGTGCTGTCTGGAACAGATGAAGTTTGAGGAGCTGGCAGGACCTTTTGAGTGGGCAGAAGCGGGGGCTGAAGACAAGGGTGTGCGGAATCTGAGATGGGAGATGAGAGTGAATGTGAGGAGCAGGAAGTGCCTTAAGGGTAGAGCGAATGGTTGTAGGATGACCAGATGAGGTGAGACTGGGGTGGTGGGTACAGGCTCAGGGAAAGCAGAGACTCTTCATGTTGACTTGCAGGGGAAAAGGAGGGTTGGGTGGGGCCCCTGTGCTAATGTGTGCACGCACCCACATACAGGGGAATGGCGCTCTCATGAATATTAACCCCCGCTTACTCTCTCACCTAGCAGGTGAGGGGTGGTTCCCCAGGCTAGGGGCAGAATGGGGGTGGAGGGGTGGCAGCTAGACCCGGAGGTTCCAGCTGGCTGCAGCCTGGCCTGTGCCGATACAGCCCTGGAAGGCCCTTCCTGCTCCCATAGGGCAGGTCAGAAGTATGCTTTACACAGGTGCTGGCGGTGAGGTGGGAGTGTGCTTGCTCCCTCGTTAGGGATAGGGGAAGGCGAGAGAAAAGACCTCCTAGAGATACAGTCAGTGGCCCTGGGTTTCACCCCCACCCCCACCGTGAGGCACCACCTTCCTGTGTGACCTTGAGCAAGTGCCATTATTTCTGAGCCTGTTTATTTATAAAATGGGGAAGAGTTTGCACAAATTTTAAAAGATTTCTCAGGCTCCACCCGATTCTGAAATTCGGTAATTTCCCACCAGAGTTCACTCAACCTGGAAGGGGCTGTGGAGGGGACTGGTGAAAAATGAAGTTCAGCGGGTGGAGTAGAGCCCACTGGCCCGCCCATCTTCGTCCTGGCAAACCCCTGCCCTCCGGAAGGTACTTTGCATAGGAAATTGGGGGGGAGAGAATAAGGCTCAGACCGAGCCTTGGGACAGCCTCTCAGCCTGAGAAGCTGCTGGGGATACCCTGCTGGGGAAGACTGATCAAGTGCACATGGCTCAGGTGGGGGCGCAGGTTCCTCAGGTGTGTCCCGGAGTGCCTGCCCCAGTCCCAGGCCTCCAGGAAGGACTTGGGAGGGTTCAAGGCGAAGCGGGCCAAGGGAGCCTGAGGGAGCGGGCGCGGTCGGTCGTGGCTCCCGGGAGCAGCTGGAGGATGAGGCGATCCTCGTCGGGGAAGCCCTGCGGCCGCGGCTCTAGAGCGCCCTCTCCTTGGCTTCGGGCCCTCCCTAGCCGGTTATTTCGGACCTGGGGACCCCGGGCCCAGTCCTGAGTCCGGCGGGGGGAGCCTTGGGAGTCCACGAGCTGCTATTTTTAGCCTGCGCAGTGGGCGCGAGGGGACTATTTATAGATCAAACAGTCCGGGCTCCCTGCGTCAATGGAACCCCGCGTGCGTCACCCGCGCAGACATTCCAGGCCCCCTTCTTGCTCCGCCCCCTCGGGCTCCCCAGCCCGCGCCGCCTCCTGCCGGAACCGCACCGCCCCCCGCGCCCTTGTATGGCCAGGGCTCGCCGGCCGTGCGTCACAGGCGCCTCCGCCCCTCTCCGTGCGTCACGGAGCACTTAAGAAGAGGGTCGGCTCAGCTCGGGAGCTCCAGTGGCGGAGGCTGCGATAGTTGGGGGAGTGTGCAGGACTGCTGAAGAGCGCTCGGGATCGGGCTGCAACTCGGGGCGCTGGTCCCGGGCAGGGGGAGCAGGAGCCGGCTGGGTAGGTATCCCCGCGGGGATCGTGCAGGTCATCAGAGCTGTTCTGGTTTTCTATGGGTGTTGCATGAAGGAGATGGGTGTACGCGCGGGTAGAATGTTGTAGGGTCTTCGTGCGGGAGGGCGAGCGTAGGGTGCAGCTCTGGCATTGGGGTGGGGAGCGGTTGGAACGGGATGAGGACCCAGATCGGACTAGAGTCTACTCGGCGCGGGGTAACGGGGTGGGGGGGGGAGTGCCTGTGCAAGGTGGAAGCCTCAGGGGGTTAGGGTTGGCGCCAGGAGTCGGGACTTGTCCTGTAGGAAACTGGCTGTAGTTCAGCCTCCCAGGGTGCCCAGCTGGGCACACGGCGCCCTGGACTGGGGTGCTGATGGGATTCCCAGTACAGTGAGGGAAAAGGTACATAGAGCTTCAGCTGCTGGGATCCATCCAACTCCTGCCAGGATTGGATTTCCAAAAGGGTCTCCTTCCTGCCAGCTTGTCAGCCCCCTCCTCATGCCCCTGGTAGTTTTCTTAACACTTTAGAGGCTGTGGCTTAGTTTGCAGGGATCCAGCCTGAAGTTTCTGCCTGACCTATGCTAGGAGACCCCTTGATTCCCCGAGGAAATGGCCAGTATTGGAGACTGAACTGTGGAGGGGTTGCTGCTGCATGCTGGAATAGAAGAGTCTTCTTGGGGCAGGAGCAGGGCCTCTGGAAGCACAAGGAAGATTGTTTTAGCTGTAGTTTGGATCCTGTGTGTGTGTGTGAGGGGGAGAGAGAAGTGGAAACCCCGGTCCTTGGGGATCCTGGATGGCAGTTGCTAATGTTGGAGTCTCTGGTGTGTACTACCTGGAGGATATCCCCACCCCTTCACCCCCATAGTCACCCTGCTACCCCCCTAGTCACCCCGCTACCCCCTTAGTACATGTTGGATCACACAGGTAGGCTGCAGCCTGAGGGTGCTTCACCGTAACAGGTGCAAGCCACATTGTTGCCAGGACCTGCCTGAAGCCGGATTCTCCCCCTCCCTCCTTCAACCCCGCCTCTTCCTCCTCCCTGTGGGACTGCGCAGTCGTCCCCACCCCCATGTGGGTCCATATCTTGTGCCATTAACTACCTGCATGGGGGTGGAGGGATAGGTTGGTGGGGGTTGATCCGGATGTGGGATGTCCCAGTGGAGAAACAGGATTTGAATAAAGCTGGGACGCCCAGCCCTTCGTGGCTGCTGCCTTTCCTCCACCCCGACCCATCCCTGCCCAGGCTCTCCCAGTGCAGGCAGAGGTGGCCACCTGTGCTGTAAATGCCTGTGGATAGGTGCCACCGGGTGGGTGGGGCCAGAGCTTCCAGGGGCTCTCTTGTCTGGGTTGGTCGTGGGAGTGTTAGGTCAGGGATGGTGCTAACCCGGCTAGGGCCCAGGGAGGTGGGACGAAGGCTAGAACCAGAGGACTCCTTGGACCCTTGGCCAGGAGGTGGTGCCAGCCCTTGCCCCTTCCTGCTGTCCCCCTTGATTATGCTGCTCTTTTCCAGCTTCCTTCCTTACCCAGCTTCCCTCCCTGACCGGTGGGGCTAGAGCCCTGCAGACCCCAGGCAGGGAGGTGGGAGGGGACACTGTCCTGGAGCCTCTTCTCCGTTAATTTATGACCAGCCTGGGAACCTAAGGATCCCCCTGAATGATGCTAGCCCTATTCCTTCAGGCTCCCAGGTTTGGGGGGGCATAACCCCCTTTGTCTGAGCTTCTGAATTTTTGAGAGCACACGTTAGCGAGGGGACCCAGGCAGTGATAGGATGTCTTCTACCCTCCCACCAACAGGCTGCTTCTCCCTGCATGGCCACCTCAAGCCTTCTGGTGTACTCCAAGAGTTCTCTTATAAATATTACAGAGAAAAAAACTTTGGGGGTGGCAGAGAAATTCCTCTTCGGGACTGTCCATTCTCCTAGACGTGCAAAGGGCTGTTCTCTCCTCCCTCCAGCCTCCCCTCAGCCTCTTTTCAGCATATGGCCTTTAAAGGTCTGGAGCCAGGTTACCCAATCCACTGGGGAGCTGGGGATGGGCTGAAGAGGCCTGAGTTCTCTTCCTCTTTGCCCCTGGGAGCATCCCATGCAAGTACAGAATGAGATGGCAGGACCAGGGTGTATGTGGGATCTTCAGCCTTTACTCAGTTTGCGGGGTGGGGGTAGGGACAGGAGACAGGTTCATTGCTGCTTAGGCCAATTTCTTAGCGAGGCTTTCACTCCCAGCTCTTCTTCCCATTGCAGGATGTCCTTCTTCCCCAGCACTGTGGGAAGAGGAGAGGGGTTTTTGCAGAGGCTAGGTGGTGCCTGGGAATATTCCTAGAAGTGCTAGGTTGGAGAAGCAGCATATCTGGTCCTCGGGTCCCGGCTAAGGCTGAGCCTGGCTGCCTCTCCCACCCACCCTTCGCCCAGCCCCCACCCATGCCTTACTCGGTGAGGGAAGGCAGGGGGCTGGAGGAACACAGCTCCCCCCTGTTCCAGCGGAGAAGCGCTGGCGGGATGCCTTCCCTGGGGTTCCCAGGCTGACTGGGTGTGGCCGGCCTTCCGACTGAGCCCACTCTCACTGGGCTTTTGCCCAGGGACTTTTTGTGACAAGCAGGTTGAGACGGTGCTCTGGCTGGGGGTCGGGACTCCTAGGTTCTGTGGTGGGCTGTGACCCTAACGCCTCAGGATCCCACGTCTGGCTGGCATTCTGGCCACCTGGCTGCCTGGGGGGGTCTCTTCTTAGAGGTCAGGCTCAGGCCTTTCTCACTGATTTCTTCCCCCTACCCCTTGGTGTCTCCCCTCTCCAGAGATGCCCTGTATCCAAGCCCAATATGGGACACCAGCACCAAGCCCAGGACCCCGTGACCACCTGGCAAGCGACCCTCTGACCTCCGAGCTCAGCAAGCCCACCATGGACCTGGCCAGCCCCGAGGTGGCTCCCACTGCCCCTACTGCCCTGCCCAGCTTCAGCACCTTCATGGACGGCTACGCAGGGGAGTTTGACACCTTCCTCTACCAGCTGCCGGGAACAGCCCAGCCATCCTCCTCAGCCTCCTCGTCAGCCTCCTCCACCTCCTCATCCTCAGCCACCTCCCCTGCCTCTGCTTCCTTCAAGTTCGAGGACTTCCAGGTGTACGGCTGCTA
The DNA here is from genome assembly GCA_004026545.1 of Mormoops blainvillei. Taxonomy (NCBI): domain Eukaryota; kingdom Metazoa; phylum Chordata; class Mammalia; order Chiroptera; family Mormoopidae; genus Mormoops; species Mormoops blainvillei. The sequence goes on from PVJD01008554.1 coordinate 59,500, forward strand.
CCCCGGAACGCTGAGCGGCCCGCTAGATGAGACCCTGTCCTCCAGTGGCTCCGATTACTATGGCAGCCCCTGCTCAGCGCCGTCGCCTCCCACGCCCGGCCTTCAGCCGCCCCAGCTCTCTCCCTGGGACGGCTCCTTCGGCCCCTTCTCACCCAGCCAGACTTACGAAAGCCTGCGGGCATGGACAGAGCAGCTGCCCAAGGCCCCTGGGCCCCCCCAGCCGCCAGCCTTCTTTTCCTTCAGCCCCACCACCGGCCCCAGCCCCAGCCTGGCTCAGAGCCCCCTGAAGTTGTTCCCCTCTCCGGCCACCCACCAGCTGGTGGAGGGAGACGGCTATTCCATGCCAGCGGCTTTCCCAAGCCTGGTGCCCACTTCTCCACACCTTGACGGCCCGGGGATGCTGAATATGCCCGTGACCTCAGCCAAGTCCCGGAGTGGGGCTCCAGGTGGAAGCGAGGGCCGCTGTGCTGTGTGTGGGGACAACGCTTCATGTCAGCATTACGGTGTCCGCACCTGCGAGGGCTGCAAGGGCTTCTTTAAGGTACTGGGCTGCCCTGGGTGTGGCTTTTCATGAAGAGCGGGGATGGGCTGGTCTCTCACTCCTGCGAGGTCTGCGGTAGCCTCCCTTGGGTTCTGCCAACTAGCCCTGCTTTCCGGGGAGGTGCAGGGTGGGTCCCCAGGAGATGGCACAGGGCTGGGACCTTTCGTATACGGGGGCACTCACAGCCCATGTGACTAGTGTGATGGATGGAGGCATGAGATGCGGGCAGAGGTACCTGCAGGGGGACCCGGGAGGGCGTGTTCCCGTGGCCAGCCTCTGGTTTTCCTCCGCCCGTCCTGCCCCCCGTCGAGGTCCTGGTGGGAAGGGGGGGCCCAGGTGCTTGTGTTCCTGGCGTGAGATAAAAGGATTTGGGAAGAGGGCTTGGTGCTTGGAGGCTGGGGGTGGACTTGGAAACAGGCTGTGTGTTTGTCCCAGCTCTGGTGCCTGCTTAGCTTCCCGTCCTCACTCCCATCCCCCACCCCCCTTGGCCCTCTGTTATCTGCCCCAAGGAAGGGACAGGTGGATGCAGACACAAAAGCATAGCTGCTTGGGCTGCCAGGGAGCCCCTAGCCCCTAATCTGATGTCCTAGGGGTCTTCCTCCCGATGCAGAACTTCCCCCTGATGTCCCCAAGACTTTTTCTCCCCCACCCTTCCACGTCTCCCTCCCCTGCCACCCAAATGTTAGAAAAATAGCTGTGAACAGAGAGCGCTTTTGTCTATGAGGGCAGCAGGATCTGGACGGTCCCCTCCCCTGGGCTCCCCCCTCCCCACACTCTGACAGCCTGTTCCGTGTTGTCCCCCCTCCAGCGCACAGTGCAGAAAAATGCCAAGTACATCTGCCTGGCTAACAAGGACTGCCCTGTGGACAAGAGGCGGCGAAACCGCTGCCAGTTCTGCCGCTTCCAGAAGTGCCTGGCTGTGGGCATGGTGAAGGAAGGTGGGCGGCTGGGACAGAGGCAGGCCTGCGTGGGCGGGGGAGGCGGAGCCCCCCAGGCGTCCCTCCTGGTGGGCCGCAGGGGAGGGCGTGGCTGGACCATATTTCCTCCCCGCCTCTGGTCCACCGGCTTGCTTGTGGGGGGTGGTCCCTGCAGTGTCCCCCTGGGTCTCAGGGGCTCTAGGTCCTTGGAGCTTCCCAGGTTTCTTCTCTGTAGCTTGGGCTGAGAGGCCCCTTCCTGGGTCCCTTCCTCCCTTCCTCACCCCTGCCCATTCTGTGCAGTTGTCCGGACAGACAGCCTAAAGGGACGGCGAGGGCGGCTCCCTTCAAAGCCCAGGCAGCCCCCGGATGCCTCCCCTGCCAATCTCCTCACCTCCCTCGTCCGGGCGCACCTGGACTCGGGGCCCAGCACAGCCAAACTGGACTACTCCAAGGTGAGCCCCACCAGCCCACATCCAGCGTCTGTGTGCACGTCAGGAAAGGCCTCTCCCCAGCTGGACAGACTGAAAAAAGAGGCACCCCTGTGGGCTGACCAGATGGAAAAATGTACCCCCTTGGGTGGGTGGCCAAGTAGAAAAATGTGCTCCTTCCAGCAGCCTCCATTGTGGATGAATGTGTGAGAATTGGCAGGCACGAGGTGGACAGAATCTCAGTTCCCCTCTCACCCGTGGGATCTGGCCTCTGATGCATGAGGTGGCTGTACGTGGTGGCCCTTGTCCAGGGCCCTGCGTGGGATGCTGACGCCACTGGGCTGCCCCCTAGTTCCAGGAGCTGGTGCTGCCGCACTTTGGGAAGGAGGATGCTGGGGATGTGCAGCAGTTCTACGACCTGCTCTCGGGGTCCCTGGAGGTCATCCGCAAGTGGGCCGAGAAGATCCCCGGCTTCGCTGAGCTGTGTGCAGGTGACCGGGACCTGCTGCTGGAGTCGGCCTTCCTGGAGCTCTTCATCCTCCGCCTGGCCTACCGGTGAGCTGCCTGCTGTCTGCCTGGCCCTCCCTGCCGCCCTGCTCTGGAGCCGCCCTGTGACCACCGTCTGTGTCCCCGTCCCCTAGGTCTAAGCCAGCCGAGGGAAAGCTCATCTTCTGCTCTGGCCTGGTGCTGCACCGACTGCAGTGCACCCGAGGCTTCGGTGACTGGATCAACAGCATTCTGGACTTCTCTCGGTCCCTGCACAGCTTGGTCGTCGATGTCCCTGCCTTTGCCTGCCTCTCTGCGCTCGTCCTCATCACAGGTGAGTGGCAAGTCCCGGGAGTTGGGGAGGGCTCGAGGGCCCTGGGTGGGCCGGCATCTGACACTTCCTAGGCCCCCACATGGTGAAGTTGAGGTGATTAGATGCAGAGAGAGGCAAGCATTTGCTGAGAGCAACACTACTGGTAGGAGGCAGAACTGGGATTCGGGCCCAGCCGCATCTGACTGCAAAGCCCAGGCCAGTTTGTGAATGGTCCCAGGTAGTCCAGGATCCAGACTGTGTAGGTGTTGTGTGTGGCCTAGGGTTGTGGTTTCTTTTTAAAGTCTTCCTGAGTTATGTTGCATAATTGCTCAAATGGTAAATTTGCACAAACAAAGCGCACTCACATAACCAGCACCTAGGTCAAGACTCGGGCATGACCGGTCCCCCCCAGAAGCCCTCCTTGTGTCCCTTCCAGCCATCAGCTCCCACAAGGGTTACTGCCATCCTGACTTCTGACAGCAGTTTACCTGTGCCTGCCTGCTGTGTGCTTTATGTAAATATAATTATGCAGGATGGGCCCTGGGCGTTAAATGTGGAGGTTTTCAGATCTCTGTTTTATTTTTAAAGCACCTGAATTTGCCCCTCTCTCATTTTTACTTAAATTTCACAGGGGACCCAGCTATATAGGACAGAATCTGAGGCTCCCTGGGCAGCGGAGGGAGTGGAGGGCTTTGAGGCCATCTCTCCCTGGAGGGTGGCCTCTAGGATGCCACTGCTCGACTCCAGGGCTCTTTGGGACAGTTTTGGGGGAAAAAAACCGAAAAACCACTGGCCTAGTCAGAAAACTTGGGTAGGATTTTTTTTTTTTTTTTTTTTTGGTGACCTTGGACAAGTCATTTAACCTCTCCGGTCATCAGTTTCTCCCCCAGGAAGATGGGAATAATGAGTGTTACTGCCTTCCTAGACCTCTGATGGGCTTGTCGTGTGTGTGAACATGCCTTTTCGCAAACTGCCAGAGGAGCTTCGGAGGCCTGGGGAGGCCAGGTCTTGGGGAGGCCCAGCCCTCAGACGGGTGGTTAATCCTGTACCTTCCTCACAGACCGGCACGGGCTGCAGGAGCCTCGGCGGGTGGAGGAGCTGCAGAACCGCATCGCCAGCTGCCTGAAGGAGCACGTTTCAGCCGTGGCGGGCGAGTGCCAGCCGGCCAGCTGCCTGTCGCGCCTGCTGGGCAAGCTGCCCGAGCTGCGGACCCTATGCACCCAGGGCCTGCAGCGCATCTTCTACCTCAAGCTGGAGGACTTGGTGCCCCCTCCGCCCATCGTCGACAAGATCTTCATGGAGACACTGCCCTTCTGACCCCAGCCCAGGAACACGTGCACTGTGTACGCACACTCCTCCACCACCCACGTGCCTTGAGCCCCTGGCCCTTGGACTCCCGGAGCACTACCCCCTGCCTGGGCTGGAACTGCAGACTGACTGGCCTCCCCACTTGCTCTGGGAGGTCATCCCTTGCAGGACGGCGGGGGTGCATTCATCGGGGAGATCCCTACTCTTTGTCTTAACCCCTCATCCCAGCCCTGGCCTTCATATTTTTGTAAGATAAACCATTTTTAACACACACTGTCATGCTGTAAATAAGCCAAATGTTGCTGTAAATACAGGGAGGAAGAGGTTGCGGTGGGGGGAGGGCAGTTGAGAGGGAGGGATGGGCCCCACCAGCCTGGGCAAGCCTTTCCCAGCCTCTTCCCACTGGCTCTCTCTTCCCACCTCCTTCCACATGTACATAAACTCACTCTAGGAGGAAGACAAATGACAGATTCTGACATTTATATTTGTGTATTTTCCTGGATTTATAGTATGTGACTTTTCTGATTAATATATTTAATATATTGAATAAAAAATAGACCTGTAGCTAAAACTGGGATCCTGTCTATCCCTGTCACTCCCCTCCCCGAACTCTGTAATAACACAAGAGACAGAGTTGACTGGATAAATCTTACGTTACCAACCTGAGCTAACAGGCCTCAGTTTACTCTTTTGTAACAGGTGAATAATAATGGCATGGGCTTCGTGGGGTCATTTTGCAAAAACACTTGACTAGATTCTGACTAGAAAGCCTCCAATCCCATGCCTTGTGGGTGGGGCCTGCCGGGGAGGCCGACTGGGATAAGAGCATAAAAGCATCGCAGTCCTAACCTGGGGCCAGGATCTCTGATTTGGCTTCCACACTTGTAAAACACAGAGAGGTGTAGCCTACCTCCTGTTGCTGCTGGAACTCCAGGAGTGTGGGAGTGGTCCCCTAGCATGCGCCGAGGACAAGGCAGCCCAGAATGGTGGTAGCAGCTGTTACTGTAAGTTTTTTTCCATCCTCATCTTAAGCATTCCTCCCCACATGCTTCGCACTCCAGTGACAGGATTCAGGTTGCTGGCAGGCCTTGACTTCTTGTCAAGAAGGTTGTTCTGAGGTCTCTACCTGTGCCCATGTATCCCCGTGTAGGTTTTCCAACCTCCGAGTTCATCAATTGCCTAGTCAGCTGGTTTAAAATGCAGATTAGACCCTAGACCTACCTCAAAGACCCGAATTTGGTGAGGGGTGGGTCCATGAATCTGAACTTTTACCAACCAAGAACCCAGGTGCTAGTGATGCAGGTGGTTGGAGGGCACCCTTGAGAAACATGAATCTAGATCTACCCAACCTGAGGCCCCAGGCAGTGGCCATGCAGCATCCAGCCTCCTCACTGCTCTCAGTGCCTGTCTAGCTGCACGATTGATTTCCTTCTCAAGGTCCCTGAAGGCAGTGCTCCTCACGTGTGTTCCTTACGCCCCACAGTGTCCTTGGCCCAGGACCCACCTCCTGGGTGAGTCTCCACCTCCCCTGGGCCTCTGACTGGATGAGGGCCGCCCCGGTTGGATGGAAGTTGGAAGTCGAACAAAAGAGGGTTCTGCTCAGGCGTAGGACAGAGTCAAGGGCCTTCCCCCGGGCTCCAGCCAGTCTGTAGGTCCTCAAGGAGCCCCAGCCACGCCCCCTCGCTTGGGTTCTGGGAAGACAGTCCAACCCCAGGCCCCCGGAATGGTCCACGTGGGGGTGAGGTGCGGAGCCCTGGGATCTGTGCATGGTGACTGCCACCCCCAAGCAGTGTGTGGACTTCCAAGCATGTGTCCCTGCTGCGCCCCACCCCCCTCCCCAGAGCCCCTGAGTGAGCTTTTGTTGCAGCACCAGCACCTGGCAAGGCAGGGGGCGGGGCTGTCAGGGGATCTGCCTCTGTTCTCAGACCTGCCTTCAGCTCCCTGCGGCTCTTTGAGAAGCCGGTTTCCTCATGAGCCTGGGGGAGGTAAGTCTGGTGGCAATGCTCTGGTTAGGAGCAGAGGTTGCTGGGAAATCTCCCACCAGCTGTGGCTGGACTGAGTCCTTCTGCCTTTGTCTCATTCTCCATATCCTGCCTTTTCCCTGCACGGACAGACGCAGGAGCACCCCAGCCCCTGCGGAAGGGAGAGAACCACGCGGGTGCTTGAGGCGGGGCCAGGGTTGGGGAATGGGGTGGGCAGTGGAGACTCTTGGTCCCTAGAGATCTCTAAGCCCCATAGTGATGCTAATAGCTACCCCATATTATGTTCTGCTGCCCACTAGGTTCTTTTTATATTTGGTGTTTCAAGCCCTCGCTGTCACCCTAGGAGGAAAGTGTGGTTTACCCTCACCTCCCAGCAGAGTGGTAAAGGACTCTGGAACCAGACTGCCTGGGTTTAAATCTTGGCTACAGTGGTCGAATTTGGGGCAAATGGCTTTGCCTTTCTGTGCCTCAGTGTCTTCATCTGTGAATGGAGAAAATAATTATACCTATTTCATAAACTTGCTATAATGATTACATGAATGAACGCATACAAAATGCTTCCAACAGTGCTCAGCACATTGCAAACACTCAATAATAATAGCTATTGTTTTTACAAAAGAGGAGAATTCATATCAGAGAGAGGAAATGACTTTCCCAAGGTCACTTGGCTCGTACGTGGCTGAGTTTGGTGTATCTAGCCACTAGGTCTCCCTGCCCAGGGCCTCGGAAATAAAAGAAGTTCCAGAAATGGTGGCTCCTTTACAGAACTCTGGCTACTGGGGTACAGGGCTGGGGGCTGACTTCTGCAGCCCCGCCCCGCCCTGCCCCGCCCGGCCCCGCCCAAGGGCTGGCGCTTGCCGACAGGCCCTTGCTTTCCACTGAGCAACTGGAAGAACTGGCCTCCTAGTCTTGCTAGGGGCTGGGAGGGCGAACAAGGGGGCATTGAGCGTGGTGGGGCCTCACAATGGCCGCTCTGTCCCGGCTGGCCGGGGGCTGGGCCCGTTTCCGACGGGGACAATAGTCAAAAGGCAGTGACGCTAGCAGGGCCTGGAATCCCGGGCAGGATTTTCCAAGGCCTCAAAGCCTGCTGTTTGTCTTCACACGGAGACCCAGGAAGCCTGCCTCCCTGTATCCCCCCATTCCACCCACGCTGGGCCCCGTGCCCAGAGGCCCTGGCCCCCTCCTTAGCCCTAAGGTGCCACTGTGACTAGGGCAGGCAAGGGGGGTGGTGGTGACTTTGAGGTCTAGGGTCTGAGCGGGCGTTCTACACCCCAGGGGTCTGTGCCTAATGGCCTTTCCCTGGGGCCTGGGATGGAGGAAGCTGCCCCACACCTGGGCTCCAGCCACTAGGACTTGGTTATGGAGGGAGGTGGTGAAGGTCAGTCTCAAGGAGGCTGAGACGCTTCTGAAGGTCATGGGCAACCCGGCCTCAACAGTGGACTTGAGCTGTATGGTGCCACCTGGTCGGGTCTGAGTGTCCAGCATGTCTGGCTATGTGGCAGCCAGCTTTGTGGCTGCAGAAGGAAGCCTGTGACAGAACCTGTCAGAGGTGGAAGGGCGCCGTGACTGGACAGTCTGCAGGTTGCTGGTGATGTTCTTTCGTGGCCACGAGGCAGCTGTGTGTTAAGGGTGGTGCTCCCCGTCATGCGAAGCTGGGCCTGGGGAGCCCAGAAAGTTTTAGGTTCAATCTACACAAGCCACAGTGCCCACCAAGCCCTTGACGGCAGTGGAGGTCCCAGGTCACTGGGCTTTCTCAGAAGATGAGGCTGAAGGGGTGAGACTCTCTCCATTAGCCTCCCAGCCCAGTGCAGGCCTGGCCTTGCAGACCCACTGCTCAGCCAGCAGCCTCTCTGTCCAGCCTGGACCGGCCAGAGCCCAGCCCCGAACCTCTGCCTCCACCCCAGCTCCAGCTTCAGGCTTCTCCCAGGCTCTGCCTTGGCTCTGAGCAGGGGGTCTGTCTGGCAAATGGGGCTTTGAAACCTCCAGCTCCCTGTGATGAAGACAGGAAGTAGTTAGTGCAGAGCTGAGCAAAAGCCCCCTCCACTCCCACCCCCAATATCTCCTTCCCCACATAGCCAGGGACATTCTGAGGGCGGGAGGCATGCTCCAGGGTCCCCAGCAGGACTCAGGGCTGGCCTGAGGGCTTTGGGGCCCTGGAGGTTCTGGCCTTGGCTTCTGCCTCTTGCCCTCACTCTTTGCCTTTGGGCCCAAACTCCAGTCATCCTCCCCACAGCCCCGGCTTTGCATCCTGCGGGCCCTGGCCCTGCCACTTGAGGTCTCCTCGAGGTCTGACTCAGGAGCTGGCACTGTCCAGCCCCTGCTCCGCCGTGGCCCAAGGGACTGGGGGTGGCTGCTGGGCCAGGGAGCAGAGTGCTGGGGGAGGGGTGGCTGTCCAGCTACATGCTGCGTTAGCAGGGAGCCATGTCCAGCTGCAAGCCAGGCAGACAGGGTACCCTCCTAGTTTGACACATCAGAGATGGGGCCCCCACCCAGGGAGCCCAGCCTTGGGGGAGACGCCATCCCATGGAACTGGGATACCACGGGGATAGATGGAGATGTCTGCAGCTCCACAAGACGCCAGGGAGAGAAAATCAGCCCCTAGGGGGAGATAGACTCTCTGGCAAGGGCGGGTAAATGGCCCGTCGCTTTTGCAAGAACAGTTACACAGAATCCTGTAGCCCGAGGAACAACAGATACGCACATGCCTCCCAAAGGAACACACGCACAGGCCTTGCAGGACAGAGAGAGGACTTCTTAACCCTGTGGGACTAACACAGAAAGAGCAGGGGAAAGAGGTCTCACAGAAATAGTCTCACCCCCACGCCAACTGGGCCCGAGAGACAAATACATAGACCTTCCCAGAAGAAGAGATGCACCACCTTTCCCCAGCGTGGAAGGACAGACCCCCCACCTCCCCAAGGAGAACTGGCAGCAGACATGCCACCTCCCAGCGCAGTCCAGGTCTAGAGATTGCCTGATGATGCTGGGCTGGGAGGTGCCTCTTTCTCACGCTCTCTGTCACTCTCTGTTCCGCCCAGCCATTTCCTCTGCCTCAGCGGAGGGGAGCTGGGAGTGACATCCCAGAAAGGGTGGGAGGAAGAGGAGACCCTGCCCAGGAGGCAGATGTCAGAAGGGGACAGCTGGTCTTCCTCACCCTTGAGGCCCATCTTGGTTAGAGTGTCAGCAGGCAGGGTGCTGGCCACCCTGCCAGGCTGGTCACCGTCAGGAGCCCCCAGCCTGACGTCAGTCCCACTTATTGTTGTTGCTGGGGCCTGAGTCATTCCTGTGACGCCACAGGGGTCAGCTCTGGAATGGCTGGGGGTGGCCTGCAGGGTCAGCTTCAGGGATCAGCTCTCCCTTGGGGCATGCACTAGGATGGGTGGGGACATCCGAGGTCACTCTCATCATGCACAGCCAGCTGCCTACTCCCAAGGTCTCAAGTTGGCCTTCAAGGTCCCTCCACTGACCTTTGCTGCAGGCCCGGCTCAGAGGGCCTTAGCCAACTGCCCATCTGCCTGCTGGCCGTGGCTCCGGGCTCTGGCTGAGAAGTCCTTGCCTTTCCTGCATCGGAGCCCTCAGTTTCCGCCCTCAGTCCTCGGTGAGACCTCTTTCCCCTGCTCTTTTCTTTCCTCTTCCTTGCGAAGCCTCCCCAGAATAATTCACCGTAGCCCCACTTCCTTCTGGAGTCACTCCCCAGAGCTGCCTTCCTGCCCATCTCCACAGGCCGTTGCCCGGGGTTCTCTGCCGCAGTGCTGGTTTTCCTCTGGGGCCCCGTCACCTCCCAACTTGCCGAGAGCATGGCCTGGGACTCCTTTTCACCCCAAATGTGTCATTTTCTATCGAGGCCACAGGCATCTCTCTGGAATGACAGCAGCGGCCTCCATGGTGCCCCCCTCTAGCCCTGCAAAACCTGCTGCCATTCCTTTCAGAGCACCTGTTGTGTTCTCTTGCCCACGTATATATCTCCTGGTGCATTTCCTCTGCAAGGCTCTGAGCTCCCAGAGGGCTGGGGTTGTGACTTGTTTACCTTGGTATGGCATGGGCCTACTGGCATGTGGACAGTTATATATGAATGAATGAATGAATGAATGATGCCTGGGGAGAGGTATCCACAGCTGGGACACAGACAAACCAGGGACCAAGGCTGCATGGGGCAGAACTATGGGAAAGAAGGAAGGGGATAGGGAATGGGTGGAGTGGGGAGGTCGGCCAGAAGAAGGGGTGGAGTAGGGGGGTTTGGAAGAACTAGGTGGGAGAAGGAACCCTAAAGGGCAGATAGGTGACAATGGTATGCTGGAGTCAGTTGGTCCTGGTACTCTACAGACAATTGTAACTCTGATTATCAAAATGTTATCTTTCATTCGTTCTGGACTCTGCAGTCAGTGATGGCCTATAGCTTGAAATTGGTTGTAGTAGAAAATTGGCAAACACTACTAACTGAGTCATTTCTCTACCAGAGAACTGGTGTTGGGGGCAGCGTATTGGAGTGTGGCAGTGCACCAGAGGGCGAGGGTGAAGAAGCCAGAAAGAGAACTTCTGTAGTTGTAAGGAATCCTGTATTTGAACCCTAGGCTCTGCGATTTACCCAGTGACCTTTGCCAAGTAACAGCTTCTCCTGGTGTCAATTTCTTTATCGCTCAGGATTAAATTTATTAACATATATAAAACACTTAGAATCATGTCCTTTCCATTCCATTCAATAAATGTCATGTATTATTATTTTGAGAAAGTGCATGTTAGAAAAATGAGCATCTTAATCCCCAAGTAAACAACTCAGGAGTGTCTCCTGTTGGGGCTGGGGGCAAGCTGGTCCAATGGGCGTTAACAGAGTAACTGAAAACTCCCTGTCTGCACTGGGCGCACAGTCTACTTGGGGAAGCAAACCTGCTCCCAGGAAGTTACACAGCACTAGAAATGCACTCATATTCATAAAACACTTCACAGTCCACACAGGTTTTTCGTATGAATGATCTCTTGTGAGCCTTACAACGGCTTCTCGGTTAGAGGAGGAAATCAGAAAGGGTGAGTGACGTCAACAGGCACATGCAAAGGCAATGGCAGAATTACCACCCTTACAAGAACTGTCACCAGATCGGTCAAGGTAATGCACCAAGCGGTGCTTCCGTATGACGATAACAGAGTAAGGTGAAGTCCCTTTCTCCAGCCTCTTTGTGGGACCAGGGATCCTGGCTACTATGCACTGGAAAAGCTAAAGTTTTGCCATCCACTCAGCGTCATGCAGCACACTGGCCTGGACTCACCTCCAGGGCACCTCCCCACGTAGCGTGCTCCTCATCATGGGCGATCTGTACCCACCTAGGGCCTCTGAGGCCGCAGTTGGGGACCACGACTCCGCCCCAGGTCTGGCTCGCCGCGGATGACTCCTCTCAACCTCGGGGGGCAGCACAGAGCTCATGGGCCTCTCCTTCCCTCTCGTCTCTATGGCGGAAGTGAGTTGTTTTAGCCGAAACACAACAACGTTCTCGGTGGTGGGAGTGAATGGAGTCGTCCAAATGAGGGAGGTACTTCTCACCAAATCTTAGAATTCGAGAGATAATCAAGAACAAGATAGCATACAAGTTATACAGCAGTATGTGACTATATTTTTCCGCTCGCGTGAATGTAAAGCAGCCTGGGCGGCTGCACCCGTGTCAAGGCTCAGCCAGCCGCGCTCCCCCTCACCGGGGGCCTCTGGGGCAAGTGGAGCCGTCCGACGAGCAGGGGCGGGGCGCGGGTTTCCGGGGTCCGCATCGCCGGTCTCGGGGGTGGTCTGGCGCCGCCGGGATCGCGGTTTCATGGCCCGCGAGTCCCGGGCGCGGGCTCGGGGAGGTAGGGCACCGTTCTAACCAGTGGCCCCCTTCTCCTGGGCAAGCGCGGGCGTTCCCTGAGCCGGCAGGAGGGAGGGCGCGCCTCGAACTCCCCAGCCGGGCCAGGTGGGTCGCGGAGCGCCGCCCTCGGGACCTCTGCGGAGTCAGCTGCC